>JABUQX010031211.1:12500-22500 GCA_015478945.1 Trachelipus rathkii | reverse complement strand
GGTCTGTCTGACCGACAGACACAGACCGAAGGTCTGTGTTTGTCTGTTTGTTTGTTTGTTTATTTATTATTATTATTATTATTATTATTATTATTATTATTATTATTATTATTATTATTATTATTATTATTATTATTATTATTATTATTACGTCGAAGTGATCCCGAAGGGATCACTTCTGAGTTGTTTTTTAAGCCCTTCTGCGTCTCCTTCTGCGTGTCCTTCAGCACCGCACCGCACCGCACCGCACCGCACCGCACCGCACCGCACCGCACCGCACCGCACCGCATTGCTCCGTCTCGCACCACGCTCTGGCTAGAGTTTGAGACATGGTATCTCTGTCAAACTTGGTACCCCGTTTGGGGATAACGTAACCTCGTCGTAGACGAAGTTACGCCCCACTGGGCCCCCCCTCAAGGGGGGACCCCACCCCCATTAAAAAATCGAAGTGTTCGTAGAAGGCTGAAATTTGGTGAGAGGATTCAGAGTGTAATTTCTAGAAAGAATTGGTATAGGAATCTGATGAGTTGGCTCCGGCACCGGTGCTGGAGCCACTGCGGTGCCGAGTTAATAAACAGTCGTATAACAACAATATTGGTGTGCTTATATATGTTATTGGGTCTGTAGATTTCGAAAATAATGGTTTCAGAACCATCAAGAAAAAATAAATAAATAAATAAATATATAAATAAATAAAATTTCTTATTCTTTTTATGTTTATAACTTACAAATTGTCATGTTTTACATACCCTAAATCAGTAAATCAGTAAATCAAACCACCATCCACCCACTATCCTGCCACCCTCCTGTCCAGTTGTGATCTATTGATCTATTGATCTATTGATTCAAGTCATATTTTTTACTAAAATTTTAACGTTTTACATACCATAAAGCAGTAAATCAGTAAATCAAACCACCATCCACCCACTATCCTGCCACCCTCCTGTCCAGTTGTGATCTATTGATCTATTGATTCAAGTCATATTTTTTACTAAAATTGTAACGTTTTACATACCCTAAAGCAGTAAATCAGTAAATCAAACCACCAACCAGCCCCCATTCCCTGTCCATCTGTGATCCTTTGATCTATTGATCTATTGATTCTATTGAATTCAAGTCAATTTCGTGTATCATTTGGATAAAAACATAACATAAAATTCAAGTCTTATCAAAGATCAAACAATATATGCTGACTAATAAAGTTTTCACATTAATAAAAGCATACGTAGCATCATTGAACATTGAATATAACCACAACGACAAAAAACCTAACATAATCTTAAAACAGAAATAAACGGTTAAGTTAACAAAGTTTCACACTTAACAACGGTAAAGTAACTAACATAGGACATCCAAAAACGTAAACTTATCAAACTTTGTCAAGATGTCTCTAACATAAACAATGTTAATTTTCATTTAACATGGTAATATTTAACAAAAAATTTACTATAACCTTGTGTAATTATCATACAGACCAACGAAAGTATGCCTAACGTAACAAAGTTTTTCCTATTAATAAAAGTCAACATATCATTGAGACTAAGAATACAATTATACAACGACAAAACCTGATACATCTTAAAGCAAGAATTAAACTTCTAACTATTAACAAAGGTCCAAAACTTATCCAACAGTAAAAAGTAACATAACAAGACTCACAAAAAATAATCCATTCACACATTTATCAAACATATCACCAACATGACAATATTAAATTTACATTAACATAGTAATATTTACAAAAATTTATCATAACCTACCTAACCATCATAATACCTAACGTGTAAAGACAAACAAAAGTAAAGTTTTACCCTCAGTAAAGCTAAACTATGGAACATAAACATACTAACACACAACAAACCAGACGAATAAACACTGTCATTAACAACTTGCTCAATAAAGCGAACATACGAAGGAAGTAAAACCCAAATAGTTGCAAACATAACAAAGTTTTATCCAAACATAACATAAAAATAACAAAGTTTTATCCAAACATAACATAAAAATAAGTTCTTTGAATAAAATATCATAGTAAAGTGTAATAGTTTACCGAATTTAAACGCTTAAATCATAAATCAGTAATCATAATGTCACTCGACCCCGCCCAGAACCTCCCTACCCATCCCGTCCATGACCTTTTGATCTTTCGATCTAATGAGCCTGGTCACATATCGAGTACCATTTCAGATAAACATAGTACAAAAATAAGTTCTTTATATACTAACCATCGAATATATGCTAACGTAACATTGTTTTCACATTAATAAAGCTAACATAGCATTACCAGAACTAAGAATATAATGCACAATGACAAAACCTAACACACCTTACGCACGAATAAAAAAGTACTAACATTAACAAAGTTCCATACTTAACAACACTAAAGTACCTAGCACAGCGTACAAAACGTAACCTATTCACACTTTTTTCAAGCATATCTCTAACATATTATTGTTAATTTTACATTAACACCATTGATTTACGTTGCATTTCGAGTATCATTTCGGATGAACATAGCACAAAAATGAGTTCTTTATATACTAACCAGCGAATATATGCTAACATAACAATGTTTTCGCATTAATAAAGCCAACATAGCATCATATGAACTAAGAAAATAATGTACAACGACAAACCTAACACAACTTACGCACTATAAACAGTTAACATTAAAAGTTCCACACTTACACATTTTAAAGTAACTAGCATTGCATACAAAACGTAACCTATTCATACTTTTTCCAAGCATATCTGTAACATATTAACGTTAATTTTACATTGACACAGTGATATTTAACAAAAATTTATCATAACCATGTCTAATTATCATACAGACCAACGAATAACTGTAAACATAACAAAGTTTTATCCAAACATAACATAAAAATAAGTTCTTTGAATAAAATATCACAGTAAATTGTATTAGTTTACAGATTTTAAAGCAGTTTAAATCAGTAAATCAGTTAAACAAACCGTCAACCCCTCCCCACCCCTCCCACCAGGACCTTTTTTAGTCTATTGATCTATTGATTCAATGTCATATTTCGAGTATCATTTCGACAAACATAACACAAAATAAGTTCTTTATATACTAACTGTCGAATATATGCTAACGTAAAAAATGTTTTTACATAATAAAGCTAATATAACATAAACTGAACTGAGAATATAAAGTAAAAACGCAAAACCAACACCGTACGTACGAATAAACTGACTAACATTAACAAAAGCTTCCATAGCTTAACAACACTAAAAGTACTAGCACAGCGTACAAAACGTAACCTTATTCACACTTTTTCAAAAGCATAACTCTACCATATCATTGTTAAATTTACATTAACACTATTGATTTACGCGCATTATCAAGTATCTTTTCGGATAAACATAGCACAAAAATGAGTTTTTTATATACCAACCAGCGAATATATGCTAACATAACAATGTTTTCGCATTAATAAAGCTAACATAGCCATCAACTGAACTAAGAAAAATAATGTACAACTACAAACTTAACACAACTTTAAACATGAATAAACAGTTTACATTAACAAAGTTCCACACTTAAAACACCAGTAAAGTAACTAGCATGCATACAAAACGTAACCTATTCCTACTTTTTCCAAGCATATGTCTAACATATTAAGTTAATTTGACATTTATACAGCTAATATTTTGCAAAAAAATTATCAAACCATCGTCCCTAATTATCATACAGACCAATGAATAACTGTAAAACATAACAAAGTTTTATCCAAACATAACATAAAAATAAGTTCTTTGAATAAAATATCATAGTAAATTGTAATAGTTTACTGATTTTAAAGCAGTAAATCAGTAAATCAGTAAAAATCAAACCATCAACCCCTCCCCACCCTCCCACCATGACCTTTTGATCTATTGATCTATTGATTCATGTCATATTTCGAGTATCATTTCGACTAAACATAACACAAAAATAAGTTTTTTATGTATACTAACCATCGAATATATGCTAACGTAACAAAGTTTTTACATTAATAAAGCTAACATACATACACCTGAACTAGAATATAATGTACAACGAAAAACCTAACACCTTACGCACGAATAAAATACTAACATTAACAAACTCCGCACTTAACAACAGTTAAAGTACCTACACTTCGTACAAAAACGTTTAACCTATTCGCCACTTTTTTCAATGCATATCTCTAAATATCAATGTTAATTTTACATTAACATCGTAATATTTAACAAAAATTTAGCATAACCCTGTCTAATTATCATACTGACAACGAATATAATGCTAACGTAACAAAGTTTTTTACATTAACTTCGTAATATTTAACAAAAATTCATCATAACCTTACCTAAATATCATAATCCCCAACGAATAATTGTAAATATTCGGAGGGGTAATGCCCGCTTACACCCCTTCGGGGTGATCCCCCCTCTCAGGATTCACACTCTTTCAAGGGGCGCATCCCCTTGGGTTTTCTCTCGGGAGGTGATGTGTTGTTTTAGATACTCTTGGTTAATGAAAGCTGTTTATTCGTAAGTTAGGTACGTTATGTTAAATATTACTATGACTGTGTGAAAATAACACTGATTTGTTAGAGAAATGATGAGTTTTGTAAGATATTACTGTGTTAACTGGCGATGATGTTTAGAAACGTGAGCCTAGGTTAAGTTTTTGTTGATTAATGTCACGTTTGCTCCAAGAATTTTGCTTATGTCTACGTTTATTTTCATAGTTCAAAAATATGTTATACTCGAGACGAGATTACTTTTTGTTTATGTTTGGTTAAAACTTGTTGTCTTTGCAATTATTTCGTTTTGGGGATTAGATTATTTAGACGAGGTTATGATGAATTTTTGTTAAATATTACGAAGTTGATGTAAAAATTTCGGTACGTTAGCATTATATTCGTTGTCCGTATGCTGATTAGACAGGGTTATGCTAAATTTTTGTTAAATATTACGATGTTAATGTAAAATTAACATTGATATGTTAGAGATATGCTTGAAAAAAGTGGGAATAGGTTACGTTTTGTACGAAGTGTTAGGTACTTTACTGTTGTTAAGTGCGGAAGTTTGTTAATGTTAGTAGTTTATTCGTACGTATGGTGTGTTAGGTTTGTCGTTGTACATTATATTCTTAGTTCAGGTTATGTTATGTTAGCTTTATTAATGTAAAAAACTTTGTTACGTTAGCATATATTCTGGTTAGTATATAAAAAACTTATTTTTGTGTTATGTTTAGCCGAAATGATACTCGAAATATGACATGAATCAATAAATCAATAGATCAAAAAGGTCATGGTGGAAGGGGTGGGGAGGGGTGATGGTTTGATTTAACTGAGTTTAGCTGATTTACTGCTTTTAATAAAATCAGTTAAACTATTACAAATTTACTATGATATTTTATTCAAAGAACTTATTTTTATGTTATGTTTGGATAAAACTTTGTTATGTTTACAGTTATTCGTGGGTCTGTATGATAATTAAACATGGTTATGATAATTTTTTTGTTAAATATTACTGTGTCAATGTAAAATTAACGTTAATATGTTAGAGATATGCTTGGAAAAAGTATGAATAGGTTACGTTTTGTATGCAATGCTAGTTACTTTACTGGTGTTAAGTGTGGAACTTTGTTAATGTTAACAGTTTATTAGTGTGTAAGTTGTGTTAAGTTTGTAGTTGTACATTATTTTCTTAGTTCATATGATGCTATGTTAGCTTTATTAATGCGAAAACATTGTTATGTTAGCATATATTCGTTGGTTAGTATATAAAGAACTCATTTTTGTGCTATGTTTATCCGAAATGATACTCGTAATGCGACGTAAATCAATAGTGTTAATGTAATTTAACAAACTTATGGTAGAGTTATGCTTTGAAAAAGTGTGAATGGGTTACGTTTTTGTACGCTGTGCTAGGTACTTTAGTGTTGTTAAGTATGAAACTTTGTTAATGTTAGTAGTTTATTCGTACGTATGGTGTGTTAGGTTTGTCGTTGTACATTATATTCTTAGTTCAGGTTATGTTATGTTAGCTTTATTAATGTAAAACTTTGTTACGTTAGCATATATTCGACAGTTAGTATACAAAAAACTTATTTTTGTGTTATGTTTAGTCGAAATGATACTCGAAATATGACATGAATCAATAGATCAATAGATTAAAAGGTCCTGGTGGGAGGGAGTGGAGGGGTTGATGGCTTTGGATTTTACTGATTTCTGAGTACTGCTTTTAAAATCTGTTTAAACTAATACAATACTGTGATATTTTATTACAAAGAGCTTATTTTTATGTTATGTTTGGATAAAACTTTGTTATGTTTACAGTTATTCGTTGGTCTGTATGATAATTAGACATGGTTATGATAAATTTTTGTTTTTAAATATCACTGTGTCAATGTTAAAAATATTAACGTTAATTATGTTACAGAATGCTTGGAAAAAGTATTGATAGGTTACGATTTTGTAAGCAAGTGCTAGGTTACTTTAATGGTGTAAGTGTGGAACTTTGTTTAATGTTAACTGTTTATTAGTGGGTAAGTTGTGTTAAGTTTGTCGTTGTATTTACCATATTTCTTAGTTCATATGATCTATGTTGGCTTTATTAATGCGAAAACTTTGTGTTTTGTTAGCATATATTCGCTGGTTAGTATATAAAAAGAACTCATTTTTGTGCTATTGTTCATCCGAAATGATACTCGAAAGTGCAACGTAAATCAATGGTGTTAATGTAAAATTAACAATATAATATGTTAGAGATTTGCTTGAAAAAGTGTGAATAGTTACGTTTTGTACGCTGGTGCTAGGTACTAGTATATAAAGAACTCATTGGAACTTTGTTAATGTTAGTACTTTTTTATTCGTGCTTAAGGTGTGTTAGGTTTTGTCATTGGGCATTATATTTTTAGTTCTGGTAATGCTATGTTAGCGTTATAATGTGAAAAACAATGTTACGTTAGCATTATATTCGTTGTCAGTATAAAAGAACTTATTTTTGTACTATGTTTATCTGAAATGATACTCGATATGTGACGGCTCATTAGATCGAAAGATCAAAAGGTCATGGACGGGAGGGTAGGGAGGGTTCTGGGCGGGGTCGAGTGATTTGATTTACTGATTTACTGATTTACAGCTTTAAATTCGGTAAAACTATTACACTTTACCTATGATATTTTATTTCAAAGGAACTTATTTTTATTGTTATGTTTGGATAAACTTTGTATTTTTATGTTATGTTTGGAAAAACTTTGTTATGTTGCAACTATTTGGGTTACTTCCTTCGTTATGTTCGCTTTATGAGCAAGTTGTTTAATGACAGCTGGTTTATTCGTCTGCGTTGTTTGTGTGTTAAGTATGTTCTTATGTTTCATAGTTTAGCTTTACTGAGGGTTGTTAAAACTTTACTTTGGTTGTCTTTTTAACGTTAGGTATTTATGATGGTTATGGTCAGGTTTATGATAAATTTGGTTAAATATTACTAGTTTAATGTAAATTTAAGTATTGTCATGTGGGTGATATGGTTTGATAAAGTGTCGAATGGATTATGTTTTTGTGAGTCTTGTTAGTTACTTTTACTGTTGGTAAGTTTGGACCTTTGTTAATGTTAGCAGTTTATTCTTGCTTAAGATGTATCAGGTTTGTCGTTGTATATTATATTCTTAGTTCTAGCAATGTTATGTTGACTTTATTAATAGGAAAACTTTGTTACGTTAGCATACTTTCGTTGGTCTGTATGATAATTACACAAGGTTATAGTAAATTTTTGTTAAATATTACCATGTTAATGTAAAATTAACATTGTTATGTTAGAGATATGCTTGACAAAGTGTGAATAAGTTACGTTTTTGGATGTTATGTTTGTTACTTTACTTGTTTTTAAGTATGAAAATTTTTTTAACGTAACCGTTTTATTTTCGTTTAAGATATGTTAGGTTTAGTCGTGTGGGTTATATTCATAGTTCCAGATGAGCTAAGTATGCTTTATAATGTGAAAACTTTTGTTACGTCAGCATATATTGTTTGATCTTTGTATAAAGAACTTGATTTTATGTTATGTTTATCCCAAATGATACACGAAATGTGACTTGAATCAATAGATCAATAGATCAATAGATCAAGGACGGACAGGAGGGTGGCGGGATGGGGGCTGGTTGGTGGTTTGATTTACTGATTTACTGCTTTAGGGTATGTAAAACGTTACAATTTTAGTAAAAAATATGACTTGAATCAATAGATCAATAGATCAATAGATCACAACTGGACAGGAGGGTGGCAGGATAGTGGGTGGATGGTGGTTTGATTTACTGATTTACTGCTTTATGGTATGTAAAACGTTAAAATTTTAGTAAAAAATATGACTTGAATCAATAGATCAATAGATCAATAGATCACAAACTGGACAGGGAGCGGTGGCAAGGATAGTGGGTGGATGGTGGTTTGATTTACTGATTTACTGATTTAGGGTATGTAAAACATGACAATTTGTAAGTTATAAACATAAAAAGAATAAGAAATTTTATTTATTTATTATATTTATTTATTTATTTTATTTTTTCTTGATGGTTCTGAAACCATTATTTTCGAAATCTACAGACCCAATAACATATATAAGCACACCAATATTGTTGTTATACGACTGTTTATTAACTCGGCACCGCAGTGGCTCCAGCACCGGTGCCGGAGCCAACTCATCAGATTCCAATACCAAGTCTTTCTAGAAATTACACTCTGAATCCTCTCACCAAATTTCAGCCTTCTACGAACAATTTAATTTTTTAATGGGGGTGGGGTCCCCCTTTGGGGGAGGTCCCTCGGGGATGTAACTTCGTCTACGACGAGGTTACGTTATCCCCAAACGGGGTACCAAGTTTGACAGAGATACCATGTCTCAAACTCTAGCCAGAGCGTGGTGCGAAACGGAGCAATGCGGTGCGGTGCGGTGCGGTGCGGCGCGGTGTGGTGCGAGGCTGTGCAGAGGCTGAACCGACGCTGAAGGACACGCAGAAGGGCTTAAAAAACAACTCAGAAGTGATCCCTTCGGGATCACTTCTTCATAATAATAATAAAAATAATAATAATAATAATAATAATAATAATAATAATAATAATAATAATAATAATAATAATAATAATAATAATAATAATAATAATAATAATAATAATAATAATAATTAATAATAATAATAATAAATAATACAACAGAACAAACAAACAAACAGACAAACACAGACCTTCGGTCTGTGTCTGTCGGTCAGACAGACCTTCGGTCTGTCTGACCTCCAGGTGTTCGATTTAGGCCTAATCTCGCTCGCTCAGATCCCGCAACAAGGGCGTAAGCGCAATATTTACGTCGACCCTCGGGGGCGACCCCCTCTATATACATCCTAGAGACTTGAAATTTACCCTGTTTCGAGCTTAACACATATATAGATTATATTCCAAGTTTCAGACCTATATCTCTATTCCTTCATATCGAAATCGGCTGTCTAGAACGTCCAGATGTTCCATACTACTTATATATACAGATCTATATAATGTATAATATAATATATTATATATAAATATATATATATATATATAACTATAAAATATATATTATATATATATAATATATATATATATATATATATATATATATATATAATATATATATATATATATTATATGATATATAAATATATATAATATATATATATATATATATATATATATATATATATATATATATATATATATATATATATATATATATATATATATATATATATATATATATATCTTATATTTTATATATATATATATATATATATATTATATATATATATATATATATATATATATATATATAGGGTCATGTTAATTTTTTCTTACGTTCTTTGGTGAAGTTTTGTTAATAATAAAAAAGTAAAATTTACCCTATGAAAGAGAAGATAAGTTATTCAATATTTACAGTATTGGTGAAGCTCGATAAATTTTTAATTCTTTTCTTTTTAATTTTT
>JABUQX010031211.1:0-2500 GCA_015478945.1 Trachelipus rathkii | reverse complement strand
TAATAATAATAATAAACATAATAATAATATATAATAATAATAATAAAAATATGAATAATAATATAATATAAATAATAATAATGAATAATAATTAAATAATAATAATAATAATAATAATAATAATAATAATAATAATAATAATAATAATAATAATAATAATAATAATAATAATAATAATAATAATAATAATAATAATAATAATAGTTAATCAATGAAAATGAAAAGTATTTATTAATGGAAATGAGGAGACATGTTTGTGGTCCGTAACGATTTCATAGGTCAAGTGGCTGTTCCTCAAACATGTATAAAATATTTAGACAGGGACTTAAATGTAAGGTTTCCAAGTTTACAGATGATAGCAAATTGGCTACCTAGTAAGGAATAATGATAGATGTATAAAAGATTTAAAAGATAGGAGGAGCAGCTGTAATCGTGGAGGGAGAGGCAGGTTCATTCCTTCTTTCTTCCTCATTCCTTCCTTCTAAAACTTTAAATCTTTCTCTCTCATAATCCATGGTTCGATCGTGCTTGTTCTCTGGCCATTCAGGCTAGAAACAGTGCGTATCGGGGGTGGAAAAATTCTCGTTCTCCTATCACTCCCGCTAATTTTCATTCAGCTAGAAATCGTTGCAGGGATACTCTTCGACGAGCAAAGCGGGCTTTCATCAAACGAAAGTGCGCTAACCTCTGTTCTCCTACTGACAAATTTTTCATCTCTAGCAACTTCTGTAAAATTTGCCGCTTTCCTCCTTTTCGATCTGATCATTCTGTTGCTAATTCTCCAACTAAAAAGGCTAAAATCTCTTCGGCCCCTCACTCAACTTATATTCTCTATGTCTCAATACTAGCACTTTTCTCTTAGTGTTGGAAGCTCTAACATGTCAACTATTCCGAAAAAAAGAATGGCCGCGGCTGATCCTCTAACTATCGCCCTGTAGCTCTCACTTGTATTCATCTGAAGATCTTTGAACCATTCTCAACTTTCACTTATATAGATCATGCTGGAAACTCATTCCCGATCGCCAGTTACGGCTTCCGTTGCACGAAGTCTACTGGCGATATACATTCCTTTCTAACCGATTTAGGTTTTTTCGCTCTTAGGAACTTACGGGGAGACTTGCGTGGTGGCGCTTGACATATCCAAAGCATTTGACCGAGTATGGCACGCGTCACTGCTCTCCAAGCTCCCCTCCTTTGGGTTTCCTCCTTCTCTTTGCTTACTTATGTCTAACTTTCTTTCAAATCGCTCAATATCGACTGTATGGAGAAGTACTGCTCTCATATCTGGGGGGGGGGGGAGGGGCTCTGGTTTCACCCGGCTTTTGGACAGGGTCGAGTCAAAGACAAAAAGGCTTAAACTGTTTTGTACTTTCCAGTTCACTTGACACTCTATCTTTTGCGAGACGATTGTTGGTGCTTTATCTCATTCCTATAGGTACCGCAGCGGTAAGTGCTCGAGGGAACTTATCACTCGCGTACCACCACCTTTACGACGCCTTCGTAGCACAAGGGGTGCTGTATCTGCGCACGAGTTTTGTGTTGACATTGGTAACTCCAGACTAGTTTGCTGTGGTGCTTCCTTCTTTCCCACCACCTCTGTTCTGTGGAATTCTCTTCCATCTTCTGTATTTTCCTAATGATTTATCTCCTTCACTTTAAAGACTTGCGTCTGTGCCTCATATTGCGTAATTTGCGCTTAGAGGGTGAAATCATTCTAAGAGTACTACACCCCCTCCCTTTGAAATTTAAGGGCCCTCTGCCCAGTGAGTAGTGGTGGCAACTGTTAAAAAAAAAAAAGCGTTGAGGGGGAAGATATGTGGAAAAGAATCTCTTACTACCCCCATCCAAAACATCATTCAGATTATCCCAGAAAATCGCACTCTCTTCAACATTACCCTCAGATGGACCATATGTCGCAACCACACAAATTTTGACCTTTTCAAACAAATTTAACCTTTAGAATTCTAGTACTCACACACAAAATCTACCATAGCCCTCTACCACAATTCACTCATTTAGAATTGCAAATCCTTCATATCCAACGTCTACATTCCTTTCCACAGAAACACAAACACATTTCACACCACACCACACCTACATTTTCACCGTTTCCTTTCATCTTTGTTTCAGTCACAGCGAGCAAATCAAATTTGCCCTTTCTAAATACATCCATCACCTCTCTCCTCTTCTCCTCAACATTTATTCCTCTGACATTCCATGTACCCATACGATTCATACATTTTCGCCGAAAGATAGAAGGCCGCTTACGGCGATCACGACCTTCTCCGAGGCATGCATAATATGCTATACCAAAAGCAAAATGGGTATATATATATAATATTATATATATATATAATATATATATATATATATATATATATATATATTATAATATATATATATATATTAATATATATATATACATAGAGATATATATATATTATATTATATATATATATATATATATATATAATATATTATATAAATATATATATCTCTC
>JABUQX010031210.1:17500-20714 GCA_015478945.1 Trachelipus rathkii | reverse complement strand
GGAACAGATGATGCAGGGTAGCATGGAAAGTTGGGAATGGCAGAAAGGTGGCTGGTGCAATGTAAAGGGACCAAGTCTTGAGTGCGCTAGGAGTGAGACCATGGTCTGGAATAAGAGGTATAGATCTAAAGTACAATGTGTTCAGATGGAGAGTTGTGTGGTGTGAAGAAAGGGATAAATGAGAGAATAAATGAAAGTACGTTGAGATGGTTTGATCATGTTGAAAGGATATATGATAGGTCGGTTAGGTTATAAGCGAATTGTCATAGTGGTGAGTTGTGTTTGGCGAATCGACGGCTGGGAAGGACCGTAATTAAAAAGTGGATTGAGTCAGTAAAGAACGCCTGGAAGGAGAGAAATGTGATGTTTGTGCAGAGGCCGAGAAGAAAGGTGCATAATAGAAGTGAATGGCGGGTTTGTGAGGGGGTATGGATTGTGGCCACCTGGGCCAAGGGATAAACCCCACACTGACGACATGCCACAGTGAGGGTCCGTCGCAGTCCCGTGAAGCTTTAGGGTGGATTTTCTGACTGTGACGAATTCTTACTAATAGGTATAAGGGGGGGGGTAAGGCTGGGTATTCTTTTCGACTTGTGTCATGTTCTTCTACTACTTTTTGTCTCCGGTGCATGGCACACACCTTACCCCTAGTCTTGGGGAAAGAAGGTGGATGACATATATATATTATATATATATATATATATATATATATATTATATATATCATATAATATATATATATATATATATATATATATATATTATATATATATATATATATAATATTATATATATTATATAGATGACATATATGATATATATATATATATATATAATATCCTACGTCTTCTCAAACTTACAAATATAATTTAATATCTCTCCGAATGTTCAGCTCTCTCTCTCTCTCTCCTCTCTCTCTCTCTCTGCTCTTCTCTCTCTCTCTCTCTCTCTATTATATATATAATATATATATATATATATATAATATATATATATATATATATATATATATATAATATATATATATTATATTATATATAATATATATATTCTTATATTATATATATATGAGCATTAGGTCGTGATACGATTATCTGAAGGCGATGAGTGTAGATATGTATCTTAAACATATAAAGTTGGCGTATCAATAAAACTAACAGAAGATATCTAGAAGGAAATAATATAATACTAATAATATAATAATAATAATATAACCTGCATTCGTATATATATTATATATAATATATATATATATATATATATATATACTAATATATATATATATCTTATAATATATATATATTATATATATATATATATATTATATATATATAATATATATGGGGGAGAGGGATATATATATATATATATAATGTTATATATTATTATATAAATATATAAAGTATATATATATATATATTATATATATTTATTATATATATATATATATATATATATATTAATATATATATATAATATAATATATTATTATATATATTATATATATATATATATATGGTATATTTATATATAATATTATAATATATATATTTATATATATATATATATATATATAATATATATAATATATAGTTAATATAACTATATATATATATATTTATTATATATGTATATAATATATATATATAATATATATATATATATATATATATTAGATTATATATATATATATATATATATGGGGAGTACTATATATATACGTTTAAAATAAATTTAAAGTAGTCTCACCTGAGCTCTTTTTATACATTTTTTTTACGGATACAACACACCGCTCACCGAGCAGCAGCCCTATATCTAGGAGGGAGTTGTACTTCATTTAACGTCCGAGCAGGACGAAGCCAAGCCCAAGGAGAGAATAGCTCACATTCTCCCACCGACCAGTTGCGAACCTGGGACCTCGCTGTTTGGCGAACGGCTCTACCACTGAGCTACCGGGCGCTTTTATATATCATAAATAAAAATATATAAAAAGAATATATATATATTATATAATATATGATATATATATATATACATATATATTATATATAATAAATTTTTATAAATATTATATATATAATATATATATATATATATGTAAAAAGAAAATATATATATATATATATATATATATATATATATATATATATATATATATATATATATATATATATATACTATATATAATATATATATATATATATATATATATACACGTACATATACACATACATACATACAGGTATATTAAAATATGTCATACAAATACAAATATATATAACACTAACATCGGTAAGAATATTACCATTACTAACACTTTTTTAACATACTTTTAGCATATTTTTAGCATATTCTTAACATATTTTTAATATATTTTTACCACACTTTTAACATATTTTTAACATATTTCTAATATATTTTTGACATACTTTTAATATATTTTTAGCATACTTTTAGCATATTTTAACATACTTTTAGCATATTTTTAACATATTTCTAACATATTTTTAACATACTTTTAATATATTTTTAACATACTTTTAACATATTTTAAACATACTTTTAGCATAGTTTTAGCATATTTTTAAAATATTTGTAACATATTTTTAGCATATTTTTAATATATTTTTACCATATTTTTAGCATATTTTAACATTTCTAACATATTATTAACATATTTTTAGCATATTTTTAACATACTTTTAACATATTTTTGAATATTTTTAACATATTTATAACATATTTCTAACATATAACTAACATATATTTAGTAATACCGTGGCTCAAACGGTAGAGAGGTCGTGGGTTCGGATCCTAGGTAGAAATTACATAAAGAAGTTCCCCTCCTTGAATAAGGCTATACTCGTAAGGTGTGAACTTTTGCATAAAAACAAAAACAAAAACAAAAACATACTTTTAACATATTTTTAACATTTTTAACATTTTTTTAAAATATATTTTTAACATACTTTTAACATATTTTTAACATACTTCTAACATATTTTTAACATACTTTTAACATATTTTTATACTTTTAACATATTTTTAACATATTCGTAAGATATTTTTAACATACTTTTAGTTTTAATATATTTTTAGCATATTTTTAACATATTTTTAACATATTTTTAACATATTAACAGACTTTTAACATACTTTGAATATATTTTTATCATATTTTTAGCATATTCTTAACATATTTCTAACATCACTAA
>JABUQX010031210.1:2500-7500 GCA_015478945.1 Trachelipus rathkii | reverse complement strand
ATATTTGAATATCAGATGTTGAAGACGGGCCTCCTTTTCAATATAACTCGAAACAACACTATCCAAAGGGACAGAAGCACAACTGTGACCCAAAAAAACCTCAACATAGCTGTTTGAAGCATTCAACTATTACACCACACAGATACAGCAACCTACTTGGTATAGACCGGGAGCACCAGAGCAGCTCCACATGGATGAAATGTAGGTCCAAAATTTCTACCGGTCGTAAAAAACTAATAGATGATCTAAAAGAATCACGTAATCAGAAACACTAAGATAACTAAACCCACGTGCAACATACAAGAGAGAATGAACACACCCGATAACGCGAATAAGATAAACTACAGGACATAAAAAACAAGCATCACACAAAAGTACAACAAAAAGAAAGAACTAAGATAAATAAATCCCGTTATTAACACATCCTTGTTGCTCCTAATAATCGTACATTTGCCACAAGGCAATTTTTTAAAATGTTCTATCTCTTCTCTCTCTCTTCTCTCTACTCTCTTCTCTCTCTCTCGAGTAACAAACATGACAATAAACCCATATCACTATCAAACGCGAAAAATCAGTAATATATACTATCTAACATTAGAGACGCGATGACGCTATTGACTATATTACTATAATATATAACATAAAATATATTATTAAAGCTAATATATAATAATAACATATATATATATAATATAACTACACCTTCCTTTCTGCTTGGGCACAGTAACGGACTGTAAACCACAGTAGCCCGCCACCCAACTGCCTACCTACATATAGCCGCGACGCACACTCTAGAAACTCTACCAACACTAAGCTCTGGACCCCAATAAGCTTAGAATATATGTCCCTAAATGTACGATATATATGCTTATATCCAACCACCTGTCAATCTGTATTGCATATTAAAGTGGCCACTAATCTCCCAAACTCATTAATGAGTTACTACAGTTGCAAATCATTTGGTGCCTGCCAAACTCAATCGGGGGAGACCCCACACGATTGTCATAATCCAAACTACCACAATTACCTATTACCTATAAATATCTAAATACTATGCTTTTCTATATAACAGTATTAAACTATCGGTTATCGAAAATAAATGTCTAGCATTCAAGGATTCTTCTACACCATCACACTTACAATGAAAATATCAACATACATACCTTCATGCAGCAAACATTACTATATACTAATAATCATCCCCGCGTGGGCTCCCCGCCTAACTATTCGAGCAAGGAACCACTTCTCCAAGAATTACCAGCTGAGAATTTCATCTGTGCCCCGACAGATAACAGAGGAGCTTTGGTAGAGTAACGAGCAGGACCCTATTCCTTCCCTCCGTTCTAATACTTCCAAATCCCATTGTATCATTGTTCGTTTGATCTCCCAACACAAACAAAAAAATCCTTGCAACACATGTCACTATATGGAGGATCTCATTACTCCGACTTATGACATTAGCTGGCCAATTTACAGTATCATAAACATCTGAATCACCGATCTCACCCCCTGCCACCTCGCAAACTCATCATGAAGACGATCTAACTGGCCAAATGTGACCATAAAAAAGTAATAAAGTTAGTAAACTCCGTTATTATCCTAGATCTCACCACACCGACACTCCCGACCTTCCGTGAACTAATCATATTATCATCAATCAATTAGTCGAACAATGAGGAGTGTCAGTCAGAGATACCTTGCTTTAGTCACCTCCAGTACCATAAAAAATCAGATTTTTCATGACCAAGTTACTATGCACAATATCACCAACTCAATCATACTAATGAACATTAAGGACACAAATATCCTACTAGCTCCAATTAAATTCAGAAATAAAAATCAACCCAAAAAAATCATATAATCTAAAAATGTCCATATCCTTCATTCATTCCTCTCAATTTTACTACTGCCTTGCAATAGGTCTCCAATCAACCTTACACCAACACATAACCCATCCACCCTAAAGCAGTGATAATATCTTATTAGGACGAAAGCTACACAACAATCTGTTCATTCCCTCATTGCAGCTAACAGGAAACCAACCCACTCCGATAACCCTTCCACGTTTATCAGACCCTACATCCCCCACCCCCAAATCCAATTTATTAGCAACGTGGCAATACCCTCGTTTCATCGCCCTATCCTCATCAACACAATCCAATTTTAACTTCTATCCAACCACAAACTTCCCATACGCACATACTCCTTAATAAAAAGAATTTACTATATGAATGTGAAGAAGAAACGTGCAAGCATTTCACTTTATTCCGACATTGATCAAGAACTTACTAGAACCTTCCATAACAACCTAAAACTTCATTCATCTCTCGACCCAAATGAGCTCACTTACTAACAGCTCATTAAATCATGTTAAAAATTGCCATCCAAAGTAAAACACATTACCGGTGAATCCCCCCAAAAGGGTTACCCCTAAAAACATTTCCAAACCCAACTTTCCACCGGGAAATTAATTACCCTGATGGAATAGAGAAACTCTCCCCGACAAAATAGACAACCAAATCAACAACAAATTAGGGGACTAACCCAAATGGTCGAAAGGAAAATGGGTCGACAGGAAAAAAGGTCGACACAACATTAAAAAAAAAGGTTAGGTTAATAGGTTATATGAATGATCTTGATGTTGTATAGTTTATTCCAACTCAACCTTATTTTGTGAATATTTATACTGTATATAGGGAAGGTAATATTACAACTACAGTATTTTGAAAAAATCATATCTTAAGATTATTATTGAATATTTTAATTTTTATTGTTTTCTCAAAACAGACAAAGTTTTTGTTTCATTCGGTTAGGTTAGTTAGTTAGGTTAGGTTAGGTTTTGTTGGATTAGTTAGAGAAACTCTAGATAACCAGATTTTTTTTTTTTTTTTTACAAATGTCGACCTATTTCCTGTCGACCACTTGGATATAGGTTCCCAAATTATCCAAATTATGAAACTCAACAACAAAATAAACAATTTAATAAACTCGAGCAGGAACAAAAATTGCCAACAGTGCACTCAAGAACTAAACTATAAGACCAACTCAACAAAAATATACCAAACAATAAAAAAAAATACACGTTTCACATACGCAATCCCCACCAACCCACGAAACCATCAATAAACAAGATAATAGAATCCTTAGACTAAAAAATCAATGCACTCTTATAATGTCACACTAATATAAAATTATCCACAAACCCACCAATAGACTATCAACTAAACGACTTAAAATATTAATGGTTTACCAAGTGGTTCCCACATTCACTTCGCTCGAGGTACTCAACACCAACAAAAAACTCAAAAAACTCACAAGCTGAAGATCCAGACTAAATTTCCAACATCCACCTCAAACACCTCGGAACAAAAGAAATAGCAGTTCCAACTCAAATATTCAATACAGCTTGGCAAAGCAACACTATCCCACCTTTCTGAACACACGCACACATAACCACCTCATAATCCAGCCTCATATTGACCCATCTTATTACTATCTACAATATCTAAAGTTGTCGAAAGGATAATTCCGAACAGAATCTCCCCCTCTTATCCCCTTCTCAAATGTACAACACGGTTTTAGACAAAAATACTCCACCACCACACTTCTAACCGATCTGACACAAAAACATCCTCACCTGTTTTAACCAAAACCTACCACCCCAAGCACTCTCCTAGTAGCAATAGATATAAACAAGACATTCGATACAATCTCACCTCACCTAAAATACTAAACACTGGAATAAGAATTAATGACAAGAAGATAATAGGAAATTTTTTTCTGTTCGTACAGACAGAGTTATACAGGGACATACAGGGACATACAGAGTCATACAGGGACGCCACACCTCTCGTACATACAAATTATACAATGGAGTTCCCCAGAGCGTTATACTCTCACCAATACTATTTAATCTTTTTATGCATGACTTACCACAATCCACGTCCCCTTCTGTAGAAAACAGAAATTACGCAAATGACCCCTCAATAGCAGCTCCAAGCCCCTCCATAGATACAGCAAGACAAGAACTACAGCAATATATTAACCAACTGTAACAATGACTGACTATAAACAGAGCGACAGATTCTCCCCCAAAATCTTCTATCACACTCCTACCATCTAACGAAAAAGAGGCTAGCACCCATCCAACAATTCTACTCTCAAACAACAAACTCCCTCTTAATAAGCAACCCAACCCACCATCCTCGGCCTGACTTTTGATACACACATGTCATACACCCCGACACTTAAACAACATCTCATCTAAAGCCATACACAAACTGTATATGATGAAAGCGCTAGCCGGAACAAACTTTGGTAAGCACAGAGCTCCTTACGATAGTTTTCCGACATCATCTAAACCCCATCTTAAATTATCCATCGCCTACTTGAGCTCCCATAATATCAAGGACCAACATCCAAAAACAGGAGATCGTGCAAAACAGAGTTTTGAGAGTAATAACAGGCTGTCTCAACTCCATACTCCCAATCCATCAACTGAACATCGAACAGGCCAAAAAGTCTTCAAATAATAGTTCCATTCTCGACATGAGATGGCTTGACAATATTTTGTAAACGGTAGTAGAACTGCTCTAAATATATTATTGGAGCCACTAAAGCATTGAGTTACAACGAAATAAAATCTAGTTTCCAGCCCACCAATCGTTACTATTCATATCTATATATGCCAAGTAATTAGAACTGATATACGCTTCAAACTCCACCTCCAGAAACATCTATTATAAAACACATCCACACCCAATAAACACAAAGAGAGATCTCTAATCATCCAATCAACACCGTACTTCAAACAAGCTACCCGGAATATCTCCCACAGAACAGTGCTTCGTAGATCGTCAGACCAGAGTGATGCGTCGCGTTATCCTTAGGTCCTCCTCTGCACCAGCCCCTTCCCTTTCCATGGAGTATAGATATTAATGATAACTCATAACGCCCCTTTCCCTACTGTCAAGATGTCTTACCGCTTAAAGAGTCCAAAC
>JABUQX010031208.1:30000-52038 GCA_015478945.1 Trachelipus rathkii | reverse complement strand
CTTTCTTCTCCTCTCGCTCAAGAATCTCGTGCAGTGGAAAAAGGTCATGAATTCTCTGTAGCTAACCAAGAGGAAGTTGCAGTGACTGCTCCCACTCCCTTTTCTCCACAAGGAGGTCCCAGGTCAGTTCATTCAGAGCATCCCCATTCTCCATCAGGAGCAGAAGATGCAAAGGATTATGCACCAACAAAATCTAGGACGTTTAAGCAGCCAAAGTCCAGACCAATGCGCCCTTGCGCTTCTTTCTGGATGGCCAAGAGAACTGGCTTAGAGGAATGATCGAAGGCGATTTGGTGAAGAAGAACTTTGGAAGTAGAAAACTCTTAACCTTCGTAGAAACGAAATGGTTTGCCATCTTGATTGCTTCCATTGCAATGTCGAAAGGTCAAGATGAAGAACAAAATGGACCAAACAGAGGAACGATCCCGAAGATCGAGGAAATAAGAAACCCTTCAGCGTGGATGAAAGCGATGGCACAGTTTAAATACCGAAGGAAAGATTTATTCTCTTTCCAGGCAAAGGTATCCTTGACCTTTTACATTTCAAGACGAAAGATGACACGTCACTTTGTCTTCTTAGAGGGCGTGTGTCAAGTCATACCTTGCCTGAGGTCCATAATGTCACATTTTTGAGATCCGCAAATCTATTTATTTAATTTTGGGAAAACTATTTAGCTTTAGCTTTAATTTCGCTATTATTTATTTAAGTTTAGAATATTTCTCAATTCGCTCAATTTTATTATTTATAAAAGAAGAAAAAGAAGATTTATTTTGACAAATTGTGAAATATAAATTTATTAGCTTGTAAGATGATAGGCATATAATTAATTTTAGACTTATCAAGTTAAGGATTGATATTATTATTTTTGTTAATTTCTATATATAAGATACTGCCAAATAATATAAAAAGGCAAAGTTATTATTATAAGGGCTTTTGCCTTTTGTACTATCGATCTTTGAACTTGTGATTGGGTTATTTATCTTTTAATATTACTTGTGAGTAAAACTCCTGCTTTTATCTTGAATTGTTTGCTATCCTGCACAGCGACCTGATTATTGGAAAATACTCATTGAAACTTGAGCTCAATATTCAGCAAGATATAAAGGATTTAATATTGTTCAAACCCCTAGACAACAGAAACTATTTATTGATACTGAACCCGCGTGTCCTCATCGATAAAATAATTCTCGACAATATATATATATTATATATATATATAATATATTATATATATCATATATATATATATATATAATATATATAATAATATATATATATATATTATATATATATATATATATATATATAATATGACTATATAATAATATATATATTGAGAACAGCCACTTGACCTTAAGAAATAGTTACGGAACCACAATACATGTTCTCTCATTTCCATAATAAATTACTTTTCATTTTCATTATTTATTATTATTATATTATTATTATTATTATTATATTATTATTATTATTTTATAATTATTATTATTATTATTATTATTATTAATTAAGAGACTTAAGGAATCAATAATTTTGATCACTTAAATAATTTCGGGGGGTTGAACCCCCTGTCTACAGCCTTATATGCTTTGTTACTATATATATATATATAATATATATATATATATAATGTAATATATATATATATTATTATATATAATATATATATATATATATATATATTTATATATTATATATATATATATATATATATCAGAGGCGGACTTCCCTACACTCGTCTACTCGTGCTTAGCACCGAGTTAACATATAGAACTATCGATATTTTACCAATTTCACAACTTTACAATAAAATTCTCTTATTTTTTTACGAAAATTATTAAAATGAAAGAAATATTACATAATAAATATAAAAGATTATGCAAAATTGAAACAAAGCAAAATCAAAAAACAAATATTATTATTTTTCAATCAAATGAAAAATGTGACTATCCGTGCTCCTTTCAAAAAGCGGAGACCGAGAGAACGCACGCATGCACGCACCTATGCAGCCACGAATGCACATTGTAATTAAACTGTTTTTGTTTATATATATATATATATATATATATATATTATGAGTCAATCGACTCATACATATATATTATATATACTATTATATATATATATTATATATATATAATATATATATATTTGTCTGAATGAGTCAATCGACTCAACAGTTTCTATTGAGTGACACGAGCTGAGCGCTCGAGTGACTCGATCAAATTGATTGGCTTTGTGGGAGTATTTGTAATGAAAAACTTTTGCTGGTCCTGTTTGTTATCCAACCAAAAACAAGCCATTCATGGACTGATACAGGATACTCTAATTTTAGAAATATATTAAGTGATTCAAAGCATCATGCTAAGTCTCACGGCCATTTGGAAAGCTATAAGTGCCTCAAGTCTTTTGGTGATGTCAATATCGCATGTGAATCAATATCGAAAGAAGTTTTTTCGTTATGAATCGTATTAAATCATTTTTAAGAAACAGTATGACTCAAGAACGCCTCTCGTCTCTAGCCAGAATATCAATCGAAAAGGAAATAATAAATGAGCTCGAAAAAACAAAACAAAAATTTAAAACAGAAAGTTTTGGAAGAATTTGCTCTTAAGCCAAGGCGACGGAATTTATGTATAAAAAAAACGTTAAAAAAATATTTTATATCCTACATATTTTCTTTGTATATATATAGTTATATATATATATATATATATATAATATATTATATATATATATATATATATATTATTATATAAGAATATAAATATATATATATATATATAGAGAGAGAGAGAGAGAGAGAGAAAGGAGAGAGAGAGAGAGAGAGAGAGAGAGCACGAGTAGTTAAAAGTTACTGAGTCGCCACTGATATATTATAATTATATATATTATTATATCATATTTTTTATAAAATATAAAATTTTTAATATTATTTAAAATTATTTTATATATATATATTTTTTAACTGCATATCCTGTCAACCTGCCAATATTAAATTATTTAAATATTAGAGAGAGAGAGAGAAATTTTTTAAAAATTATAACTTTTCAATTAATCGTCATCGTCAATCTCATCGGCAAAATTGATTATAATCGTCATCGTATCGGGCAAAAATTTCATAATCGTCCCATTCACTAATATAATATATATATACTAGATATATTATATAATAATATAATAATAATATATATCATATATATATATAATATATATATATATACTATAACTATAGAGCATATAGAAAAGTATATGGATCGCCACTATATATATATATCACACACACACACAGGTTTTTTATATACTGTATAATATCTGAGTACTCTAATTTTATTTTTCTTTATTAAAATGACTTGCAACTGAAAAAGGTTGAGTGTGTATATATTATACATATATATATATATATATATATATATATATAGAGTATATATATATATATATATATATATATATATATATTATATATATATATATATATAATATATATATATATATATATATATATATATATATATAAATACTTTAAGAGCTACATCTTTATTTTTATATGAGTTGAAAGGTTTGGAGAAAAGACCTTTAAAATATGTTAATGGATAAAATTGATGAATAAATAAAGAAATAAAAAATAGAGGAGTGAAAAGCCAAACATTGTCTCTCACCTCTCAAAGTCAAATTTAATGAAAAATTTAAATAGCCATAACTCGAAAACCCTTTGATATAGACACCTAAAAATTTGTGTGAAGAAGTTTCTTACCAAATTCAAAAGATGATCCATGTTTCATAAAATTTTGACTATAGGGAGTAATTTTATATGAAATGATTCAAATATATTTCAACAACATACCTTTGTATCATCATTATTTAGTAACTCGTTTCTGAAAGCTCTGCGACAATGATTTAACCAAGTAGCATCATGTAATCCTGTGCGAGTATCATTCAAGAACTGCCAAAGTTCCCCTTGCTTTTTAGATGCGACTCCTTTCGGCTTATCTTTTAAATTTTTGGTTACAGAGTTCATTGAGTTTGCAAAAATATTGAGCTGTAAGAACAGAAAAAGTATTGTTACACCATTAAGACTGATCATATAAGATAATATTTATGATTTAAAAGAATCCATAGAAAGGAATCTCTTCTACATGCACTGCTTAAAACGATTATAACAACTTAAAATTTAAAATGCCTCCCAAGCACTCAGAATAATCTCATTGGTCTAAAAATTACATAACTACATTGGTCATTTAGAATGCAGGGTTTCACAAAAATCTGCATTTACATCCTGCTGCAGTCATATTTTCAGAAAATCCAGTGAATTTTTTTAGGTTTCTTGATTTAGGTTTCAAATATCGCCTAACATATGCCATATGTCTAATTTAATCAACCGAATAATTTAAACAATATCCAAAACCATAAGTGGAAAAATAAAACAAAACATATTCAGTAAACAAAGTATTTAAAAAATTTGGTGGCAACCATCATTAAAATTATTTGAACCAATAAAAATTTGAATAGCAAATAATTAATTTACTTCATTTAAAACTTATTCATGATCAGAAATTGCCAAAATAATAACTGGTAAAAATATACTTGAGTAAGAAGGTTTACATTCTAAAAAATGTGTTGGCTCAACTCCCACGTCTTTGTTTATATATCGTGTGACCAAGCCAGATCTACAAATTTTGGAAATTTGGTGCAGATTTCCAAAATATTCATATTTTATAAAGGTGGTTCAGCTCGTGGAGGAAAACAAAAACTGTCACCCTGTCAATGTAGCCGATATTCAAATTGCACAGTCATTTTATATGGAAGATAAATAGGACTGTTCTCGCCAGGGTGCCAGCAAAAAAGACACTATCACTGTAAGAGTTGAAGGAGAAAAAGTGGTGAAAGTGAAAAGGTACATGATCCGCAGTATTAAGGAAACTTTCGCCATTTATAAGAAGGAACATCCTGTATTCCACACTGAAAAATCAAAATTTTATAAAGTTAGACCTAAGTGGGTGGTGCCAAATCCATCTACAGATGTCTGTTTATGTGTATATTGTGCAAATTTTGAACTATGCGTGGTAACTCTGAAGAATTTACTTGCAGGCATGACATATGACACCTTGGGTGCTTGTGTGAAGTCTTTAGTCGTCTGTGATGTAGAGCGTGAGACCTGTTTGTTTCAGGATTGTGGTGACTGTCCTGGAAAGGGAGGACTCACGTTACAGACACTTGGTCTTGAAAACATAGATGATTCTTCTGAAGTTACATTATAAATTAGGATTGCCTACAATTTAGATTATCTTGGGATGGCAACTGGTATTGCCCACAATTAAAAGCTTCAAAAATATATTCCAAATTTTAAGACTGTTGAATAAGGAATAAGAAATAAGACCAAAAATAAGACCCTGTAAAGATTTACAACAATTACAGTTATGATTGGAATCATTATATCAATTAATTTAATTTGTTCATTTATTTAAATTTACAAAGGGACTAGGTTTTAAGAAGTTTATAGAGAAAGTCTTATCCTAACATAAGGATGTCAGTGAGGGGTCTTATTTGATATGGACAAAGAAGTGACCTGACGACCTCAAAAGGGGAATGAAAGCTGCAAGTAGGATTATTGAAGATTTGGAATCATTGATTCTAGATAATGTTATAAACTATATATCTACATCTACATATGCTCAAGTTTAGTTTTAACTACCTTAAATTATGAAATTATATACACTAACCTTCATGGATATACTCCCAATACAGGTTCGTTAATATAAATAAAATATTTTATGGGTATAAGTATACCGATTTACGGTTATAAGTATAACTTGACTGAAAAACAAAAAGTAAGTTGTAGTGTATCCGTAAAAACCAAAGTTGGCACAAATTACATGAATAAGAAAAGATTGTATTATTCCACCCTCAAATTTGCCCATGTTACTCTTGTTATTCTATTGTATTTGAATCAATTTTCCATGTGATAAATTTTATGGTCGACATCAACATTTTGCTTAAGCATCTGAGGAAGGGTTAGGACTAGTGTCCATAGACACCCCAAACGTATAAACATACTACATCATACACCATATATAAATATATATATATATATATATATATATATATAATACCATAATATATATATATAACTAATATATATATATATATAATGTATACTATTATATAATATATCATTTTATAATACTATTATATATATAATATATATATATAGTATATATAGATAAATATATATATATATATATATATATATACTATATATATATATATATATATATATATATATATATATATATATATATATATATTATATATATAATATATATATATATATATATATATATATATATTTATTTTAAATTTTTTTCATTTTTTTTCTTTTGTAAGTTTTAATAAATTAGTAAGTGTAGCAAAGTGTTTAGGTTTAAGTTTTTTTTTCAGTATATAGTAGTATATTTTTTATTAATTAATTTTAGGCTTAAATTTTTTAAGTGAGGATTTAGTTTATTCAATTTTATCCCGATTTCTTCTTTCGTTTTAGTCTGATTTTGTCTATTGTTCTTATTTGGTGTGTGTGTGTGTGTGTGACTATGTGTGTGGTGAAACATGGGCAGATTTGCATAGACGCGGGCTTTCTATTAACTTTTACCAACATCCGCGGCTTAAAAATCTAACTTTGCCTCTGTGGAATAGCACCTATCTAACTCTAACCCTAACCTTTTGCTCTATGTCTGAGACTCAGATGGCTAAGAATTCACCCCCTAACTCGTTTAATGTATCCAACTATAACTTATTCATAATTTCCGTCTGAAGGGTGGAGATGTGTGCCTATGTAAACATTAATACTCCTGTTACACGTCTCGGTAAATCTCAGAATCTCCTAACTCGATGCTCTGTGGCTCAAAATCTTTCTTCCTTCTACTACAAAATCTTGTGCTTCTCCTACTGTTCTCCTAACAGAACAGATTTTCCATGCCTTTTTTGAATATCTTAATACCTCTCACGAGACTGTTATATCTCCTCATCCAAATAAGGTCCTCTATTTAGGGGATTCCAAATGTACACAACACCTAATGGTTGGGATCCTCTCATCCTGATTTAGGTGGGGGAGGGAGGCCGAATCATTCAGCATTCCCAACAATCTGTGAAGCAACTAATCCAAAAACCCCACACATCTCATATCTGATTCGTCCAACCAATTCTTGAACACACTTGACCTTATGTTTCACCACTAGTCCTTCTCTCGATAAATACACTACCTTCGCTTCCATTGGTTAAATCTGAACCATAACCATATATATCTCTTTACTTTATATACTTTCTCTCCCAACCGCTCTATCCTGCCCTATGCGTTTTTTCTTGCGCACTTTGATCGGGTGATTGGGGGGCCTTGCGCTTCTACACTAACTATAATGGAATGACTGCTTTGACTCCGAGGAGCCGTTCGGCTTGTCTGCCACTAGGTGGGAAGCTGTAACTCGTGATGGCATCAGCAGGTTCATTCCTTTGCCACTAAAATCTTTCTCTCCTCATAATCCATGGTTCAAATCGTTGCCTTTTCTGCCATTCAGGCTAGTAGACAGCGCTATCGGGAGTGGAAAAATTCTCGTTCTCCTATCAATCTCGCAAATTTTCATTCAGCTAGAAATCAGTGCAGGGATACTCATTCGAAGAGCAAAGCAGTGGCTTTCTCTTCAAACGAAAGTGCGCCAACCTCCTTGTTCTCCTACTAACAAATCTTTTCTGGCCTCTTGCAAAAACATCTCTAACAAACTTCTGTAAATCTCTGCCTTCCTCCTCTATTCGTCTGATGGCTCTGTGCTAACTCTGCCAATGAAAAGGCCAATCTCTTCGGCCATCCTATTTTCTCTAACTCAACCCTGGACGATTCTGGCATTCCTCCTCCTGCCACTTCTCCTCTCAGGTGTCCTATGTCTTTTGCCTGCGATTACATTGTGATCGGCGTGCATGGGCTCTGAGATTATGAACGTTAGAAGGGGGGGGCCCGGATGGCATTACTCCCCGAGTTTTGAAGGAGTGTCTTCCGAGCCTGGCCCTCCCCTCGTCAAACTATATTCTTATGTCTCAATACTACACTTTCCCTCAGTGTTGGAGCACGCACATGTCCAACCTATTCCGAAAAAAGGAAGCCGCTGTGATCCTTCTAACTATCGCCTTATAGCTCTCACCTGTATTCGATCTTAAGATCTTGAAACCCTTCTTAACTCTCACTTCTTCGACCATCTGGCATCTCATTCTCTTCTTTCCGATCGCCAGTACGGCTTTCGCGTCTCGAGGTCTACTGGTTGATATTACTTTTCCTATTTAACCCCGATTTATTGGTTTTCCGCCTTAGGAACTACGGGGAAGACTGGCCGTGGAGGCGCTTGACATATACAAAGCATTTGACCGGGTATGGCACGCGTCACTGCTCTCCAGCTGCCCTCCTTTGGGTTTCTCTAGCTTTCTTTCAAGTCGCTTCAATATCGGCTGTGGTTGATGGGACGTGACGTCTTCTTTTCTGTCAATAGTCTGGTGTTCCTCAGGTTCTGTCTTATCTCCTACTCCTACTTTATCTTACTTTTCATTAATGATCTTCTCACCTGCACATCTAAAACTCTATCCAACTCATATTCCGATGACTCGACCCTTCATTCTTCAACTCATTCAATTTCTTGCTCCTCTTTTACTTCTAGGAATTGCTCTTCGTCTTATTCTTTCTGATCTATTCTCGCTGATGTGGATTAGAATTTCGATTGGGGTTCGTCTCAACCATTGTGAATATTCAGATTCTTTAAAAACTCAACTTCTACAAAATCCCTCCCTCTCTAAAACACCTTCTTAACTTTCCTATTCTCTTTCGACGGTTTCTCTCGTCTCTCCTGTTGACATAAACATCTTGGCCTTAAACATAAACAAAAAAAATGTCTTGGAAACCTCACATCACAACGTTGCTAGGGCGGCCTCAAAAGAAACTGGGAGTTCTGTTTAGGCTGCAAGATTTTTTTTTCCTCTTCTCAGTTATCCAGCTTATACAAGGGTCTCATCCCGCCCTTGTATGGAGTACTGTTCTCATATCTGGGGGGGGGTTCTGGTTTCACCCGGCTTTTGGACAGAGTTGAGTCAAAAGCCAAAAAGGCTTATAAACTGTCTTGTACTTTCCAGTTCACTTGAACCCTCTACTTTGCGGCCGATTGTACTTTTATTCTCTTCTATAGTTAACCCGCAGCGGCAGGCTGTTCCGATGGGAATTACCACTAGCGTACCACCACCTTTTACGACGCCCTCGTAGCACAAGGGAGGCTAGTGTCTGCGCACGAGTTTTTCTGATAGATATTGTAACTCCAGGCGTAGTTCCGCTGGGGGTGCTTCCTTTTTTCCTGCCACCTCTGTTCTGTGGAATTCTCTTCCATCTTCAGTGTTTCCTGCTGAAATTTTTTAATCTCCCTCATTTTAAGCCTGCGTCTGTGCTCATCTGTCTTATACGCTAGCGGATGAAATTTTAGCGTGTCAACACCCCCTCCCCTGAATAGGGCTCTGCCCTTGAGTGGTGGTGACAACTATAAAATATAATTATATATAATAATATATATATTATATTATATTATCACTACTACTACTATAGGTATTATTACTATATATATATTACCATATATATATTATATATAATATATAATAATATATATATATATAGTATATATATATATAATATATATATATATAGATAGATTTTTCTGCCTGATTATCGGTAGTTATTCTGTCGCTAATTATAATGTAAGGATATAAAATAAAATCTAAGACAGGATTAGACAGCCAGATATTAAACGTTAAATGTGAAATTAAAATTGGAAAATCTATTTCACGGAACTTAATCATCCAAATGTTGCAAATTAGTTTTATTTTACTTATTTCAATTATTTTTTTAAAAAATAATGGAAATTCAAAATATATTCTAGTAAATTTATAATCGAAGACGAAAGAATTTTTACAATTTTATTTACTGAAGTTTATTTAGTAATTTTAATAATGGAATTCTAGTTATTATCTCTAGTTCATAAAATTAAGAAACATATTTGTACTTTTGTAGGAAATTTTAAAAATTATTTTTTTTCATTCTTATTTATTCCAAATATTTTAAATGTTTATGTGAAAATCTTGAGTAAAATGCAACTAGGCTCACTAATAATGAAACATAATATAGTTACTATTATTGCATATTAGTGATTTTTAAAAATCTCTCAAATTGTTGAAAATAATAGCTAAAATTTAAAAAAAAAAAAAAAAAACCACTTGCAGCTGATCTTTTTTGGGTTTTATTAGGTGGGTTTTTTAATGCCAACCCTGCATTCTTGTGTGCCAGTTTCATTGAATCTGGTTAGTAGCTCTTGCACTTCATTATAAACACTAATGTTCAAACTTTCATGTTCTTCAAAGAAATACTGAAAGTAGCAATCTTGCAGAGTGTCTATGTACAAATATGTGCTTCAACCGCACGTCTGAGCTTCTTACCTGAAATAATTTGATTGACTGTGTTCTCACCATACAGCACTGATCACAAGTCAGAAATTCCAGTTCCGTCAATAAAAATTCCAATTGCAAGTGCAACTCGCCAGGTCGCACAATCCAACGGTGATGAAGATCAACTCGTGACATAATTAGCTGCCTGCTGGACTGGCTTATAAAGACCCAAGCTAGAGTCAAGACACTTTTAGAATTATTATTGCCACAGATGTGTTTATTAACAAGTTCCAGTTGGGTGAGGAAGGTTAATTGACCTGAATGATCAGTGGGGCTAGCAGGAATTATCGGTAGGATACATACTCGTACTTTCCTTTCCAGGACATTTAGTAACTCTGAATTAAATTAAAAGGCTGACTATATTGGTATGTGTGTGGTTCCCTTCGTTTGATTCAATACATCTGATAGATCAACTAGTGGACTCTCTATGTCATACCGTATGTTTCTTGTGATTCACTCTCTAATTGGGAATATGTTGCATGTTCTGACTTTACACATTTGCTCAATAGCCACGCCATGTCTACAGAAACATATTGTGATAGATCTGCTCTGGTCGAACATAGTACTTCTTCTTTCGTAAAAGTTGGGTTAATCCAAGAAAATTACTTAAAACGAATAATGTTATTATAAAATTCAATTGCTGATTGAATTGTAACAACGAAGTAAGCTTTCTGTGATAATTCCTCAGGCCATTCTTTTATTTAGGCTTCAATTGACGCGGCGCAGTATTGCTCAAGAGTCTCTTTAAAAAAGGAAAAACCGCTATAATGCTTTCACACATCTGGTCTTCGCACATCCTTTTGATTCTTTGTTAATTGTTGTTACTAAATAAGAAACCTTTTTATTTTATCTTTCCAGAAGTTCTCGCTGCGCTTCGTACTCGATCGAAAAAAAGTGCATATTTTAGAGATGAATCCTAAGATGTTTCGAATTGCTGAATTTTAGAAGAGTCTGACAGACATAGATTTAAACAATGTGCTACACAATGTGTGTAAGAGCTTTAGGATACTCATATCGCGAATAGAAATTGCACTCCTCGGGATTCGCCTCTCATGGAAGAGGCTCCATATATAATCTTGGCTCTTTAAACTTTTCTGAGTTTCAAACCAAGATAGTCGAGTGTCTCTTTCAAAAATACATTTCCAATGGCTTTTCCCTGAGAATATCATAATCCGGAACAAAATGTAAAAAATCCTCTCCTAAAGTAAAGGAGTATCACCTCCATCACCACAAAAATCGCGTACCTTACACAAAGTGGAAACTGTTCTGTTTGGGAAATGTTCGTTGTTTCATCAGCTAATGCTGAAAAATTTTGTTTTTATTAATTTCTTCCACTATTTTCCTTTCTATAAGCTGATAAATGATGGTATGAATTTCATTCTGTATCATCGACTCGTATTATACATTGAATTTTGGACGATAAAGAAGTAAGTGGTTCTTCAAAACCTGGCCACCTCCATTTGCTCGAAACCTAAGAAGGCTTCTAAAATTGTCCGATATATATTCAGTGTGTGAGTGTGAGTTATTCAATTTATCGTCCATATGTCTACGTGTGCACGCCCTGTAATGCTAAGACCTTGGTGTTGCACTGAGTAGAACGTGATAGTTTCAATTATTGGTACAAGTTTTCTCTACCTTTTCTTCACTTTTTCTTAGTTTTGATTGTGTCCCAGTTGTTTTGTCCCATGCCGTTTTCGATTGTTTTTTTTGTAATTAAAGCGTTCAATATTATTTATTATAATAAATATATTATAAACTATAGTTATATATATATAGTGATAATATATATATAGGATATTATATATGTGAGGTATATATATATATATATTATAAGTATATATATAGATATATATATAGTATATATATATATATAAGTATATATATAAATTATATCGAATATATATATATATATCTATTTGGTATATTATTATATATATATGTATATATATTAATATATATAATATAGTATATATATAGTTAGTATATATATATCTATTTATATATATATTATAGTGTTTGTTAGTTTTGTTTTCTGCTTCTGAAAAAATTTCACTGTCGAAAATTTCGGGGGGGGCTGCCCCCTCAGCCCCCCCTGGCTACGCCCCTGTATATATGAAATAGTTAAATTGTGTGTTTTTATGTGTTTTTAATATAAAAATAGATTCCTAATAGCAACAAAGGTTTTAATCAATTCATAATATAATAACAGAAAAGTGATAATGCGCTTTCTAAGAAAATAGTATATAATACTATATAATATTAATAATAATATATAATAATATATATATATATTATATATATATGATATATAATATATATATATATAATATATATAGTATATATATATTATATATATTAATATATATTATAGTTATATATATAGATAAATAATATAATATATTATATATATATATTATATATTATTATATATATTATATATATATATATATTAATTATAACTATCGTATATATATATATATATATAATAATATATATTAGGATATATATATAATTACACTCACTCATATATAGTATAAATTTCGATTTCTGTATAAATATATTACTATAATATTAATATTATATATACTGAGAGTAGATATATATACTATATATATAAAATATATATATGATATTATATATATACTATATATCATTCATATTTATATACTATATATATATAGTATATATATATATATATATAGTATATATAGTCTCACTATATATATATTTATAGTATATAGTAATATTAATATATATATAAATATATATAATGATATATATATAGTATATGATTAAGTATATATATATATATAGTAGTATCATAACAACTATATATATATAATATATATATATATATATATAGTATTATATAATAGTATATAATATATATAAAGTATAAATATATATAATATATTATATAATGATATATAATATACGTAATATATATATATATATATAGTATATATATATATATATATATATTATATATATATTTAGTATATATGTATATATATATAATTATATAATATAGTAATTAATTATTATATATATATATTATCATATCTAGTATAGGTATATATATATATATTATCTAGATATACTATATATATATATATATATGGAAATATTATACTATTAAAAAATGTTTTGGAGGTAGATAAAGACCAAAGTATTAAAATAGTATGTAATGTGAAAATAAAATGGGTTATTATATATTAATACAAGTATATTAAATGTCTCATTGCCTAATCTATATTAAAAATTATATTTGAAATAACATAAATTGTTTTCTTATACAATTTAAAATCTGTAGTAAGAAGTAATCCGTCATTAAAAAAAAGTGGTATAAAAATTGAGAAAAAATTTGAATGTATTTTTAAAAAAAAATAAAAATACATAGAAATTTCGCCTAAAAAATCAGTAAACTGATAAAGTTCTTTCTCATATATTATTATGAATATTTTTTTTAATTAATTACAAATACTTATCTAATTTTTTTTAAAACGTGGAAGTTCTGATATTGAATTTTGATTTTCGGAATTTTCGAAAAATATTCCTGTATTTATTTTTTTAATTACTTACAAATTTTTTTTATAAGTTTTTTTTAGTTAAAATTTTCTGCTTTGTATCTGGTGTGACATTCGAAGCAATCAGTTCCACGAATCATCGTTCGTAAAAATTTTAAGACAATATAACCTTGATAATAGAAATAAAAGTAAGAAATTATATTTCACTTGATAATAGTGCATGAATTTCACTCTTTCATATGTAAAGGTAGAGTATTGTGGTGTAGTATGCGATGGGCGAATGTTTTCCGATTCCATAGAACTGAAGTACTTCCTATAGTCAGAAGGAGCAAGACACCAAACATCTTTTAAAATGAATCTATAATTATAAGTATTAGAAATTTCATCATCTTCAATTGTGTCTACTATGGAGTGAAGCAACACATTAAAATGAATATGGGTTATATTCTACCAAACAAGATTTAGTGTTTTCAAAAAAATGTCTTGATACGGCCAAAATAAAAGTTGTTTAAGGACTGAAAGGTGTGTGTCTCCTGGATACCTTCTTTTAAGAGTGTCTTTAGTATTTTTCGTTCACATTATATATAAAAAAATCTAAGAATTTCAACGGTTTTTTTTATTAAAATTCCAATTTCAGACAGAATATATGGGAAGTCTAAAAAAATAAAAAATAAATTAGTAATCTATAAAACAGTTTTTTTTCCTGACAAACTTAACCTAATCCAGCAATCTTTGAAGGCAAATTCCTTATCAGAACAGAAGGCAAAGCTACATACACATGCATAATATCGTTATCGTACTCATCATTATCAATGGCAAAATGAAGATTTCTTTTACAATGATGTGTTACCCAGCCGTGGTTACTAAACATGCAATTTATATATATATATTATATATATATATATATATAATATATATATATATTTATTATATATATATATATATATATAAATAGAGTATATTCTATATATATACTTTATGACTATAATATTATAGTAGTGTATATTATATTGTATATATATACACATAACTAATAATATATATATAATATTTTATATATATATATATAAGGGAGTATTATATATATAATAATATACTATAATATATTATATATATATTATAATAGTATAGTATACGTATATATAGCTATATATATATTACTATACTAGGTATTTCTAAGCATTGGCTCCAGGGCCGAAAATCATAATTAATTGTCATCGTTATTTTTTAATAATTTTTAGGGTAAATACATTAAACTTTTGGGCCTAACCTAACCTAACCCTAAACCTAACTAACCTCAATTAACCTAACTATAATTAACGGAATCCAACTGCTTATAAATGTTCCATATAATATATATATATATATCATATATATAGTATATATATATATTATATATATATATAATATATATATAGTATATATATATTATATATATAGTATGTAAGTATATAGTATACTATAGTATATTATATTATATATATATTAGGGGATGCACTGCTATCTCCGGCTATGGCTCCGGCTTGGCGGTAGTTCGAGCCTTTTTTAAAAGTCCTCCGGGCCTCCAGCCGGAGACGCATAGTTTCCGGCTTTCTCCGCGGGAGACCTATATTTGAGAGTGTTTTTGAAGAATAAAAATAGTTATAAATTCCATTTGAAGTAAATAATGAGACATTTAAGTGAAATAAATTTTATTTTTTAGAGAACTGATGTCATTACAAAAATGTGGTAATAAAATTATTTTAATATTTTTTTTTGTTGTAGTGATAACATTAAGTCAAACTATAACAACATTATATACTATAATATATATAATAATATGAAAAAGCCTATATGACCCCATTTACTAAATTGACTAATTCTTTTGATAAACACTTAAAAGGGTTTTGATATCCAAAATGACTATCCCGGCTAACAAAAAAAAAACTTTTTGATAAATCTAGCTTCAAAAATGCAAACAGAAATAGGTAAATGAAATTGGCAAAAGAACTTTTTTTAAGACTACTACAATGGCCATATCTGACCAAAAGACTAAAACATTATGATATATATCCTTAATCTTTAAATTATTAAGAGCTTTTAAGTTTTAACGGTGCCCAAAAATTTGCAACTAATAAGTATTTATATACTATATTATGTATATGATATTTATTAATATTATTTATATATATTAATATTAATAGGATATATATATATATGTGATTATATATATATTATATATACGTAATATATATATATATATATATATTATATATATATAATATATTATTAAATGCATGAAACAAGCTGTTATCGATACTGTATAGAGTATCAAATAAAAAAATTTTTGAGAAAATATAAATTATAATTGTTAAACACAAAGTCAGTGAAAGGAAACTTAAATAGCTATGCATTGCTATTTAGGTAACCATTTCCTAATATTTAAAAACAAATACTCTTAAATTATGATGGAAGAAACAGGAGCTGATCAGCTAGTGTTAGAGAAAGACGATTCCTTTTTACTTGTATATATTATTTCCTGCTTGGCTAAACATTCTCTCGCTTAATACACTTGAAGGTGGAGCAAAGAGATATTTCCTAGCTAATTCAGGTAAGATGCAATCAGGATAAAAGCTTTTCTTTCTTTCCCTTTTAACAGTGGATCAGCAACCGATTTTCCGTTCCCCAAGTGGTGCTGCAAAATATTTATCCACAGTAGTTTGAATAGTATTTTCTAATTCATGCTGTTTTTTCTCACTGCTGCTTCTACGTTTGCATTTTAACTTTTTTTCTCATCTTTGATCAGTTCCACTTGGTTGATTATATCTGAATTTCTTCATTTTCTTCTGACGATTTTTCTTGTAGCATGTCATCAAATCACTTCCAGAAAATTGAATGTGTTTCCTTCTCAATATCTGACGTTTCATCTTCAGATTCTTCATGTGAATCTGTACGAGACTGATCATTTTGATAATCATTTTGTTCATCAGAATCGTGAACTAATGAAATATTTTATTAAAACTTTATAAAAAATTTGTTTACTTCCTTCTCTTTGAGCATAAACCTTGTAATTTATTCTGATCAATAATATCAAAGGGAGCTAATTTGTATTGTGGATTTAGAACTGTTGCAATTGTAAAATATGTGTTTTAATTGTAGATACCTGAAAATGAGTCAAGAAAGACTCGAAACGTCGTAATAAAAATTTTGTTTTACCTCATGTCTTTCGTGCCATGTTTGGTCGTCCTCTTTCTACTGAAGATCCGGTTCCCTACGAACAAGACCTTTTCATCTATATATATATATATATTATATATATATACTCACATCATATATTAATCATATTATATATACATATATATATAATATATTATATATTATATATATATATATATAATTATGATATAATATATATATATATATTTATATATATATATATATATATATATATAATATATATATATATATATATATATTCCAGTGGGTAAAGGCAGAGGCTTCCTAATTCCATCGGTGTTTTTGAAAAATTGGAAACCAGGGCCAAATTAAAGCCTGACATGCTCCAATATGCAACGCTTTAAATTGTCCAAATCAAAGGAAGTTAGAAGAATGAATAAATGGAGTGTGTTCCATACTCTACTACCAGTTGAGAACATGTAAGATTGAGTTTAACAGTTAAGTCTGGGTCAGAGAGCTGTTCAGAAAAGGATTAGACTGTCTGAAATACGAGTCGCACGAACTCTACTCAAAGAATTAGGTACATGATTGGAAAATTCAAAAGAACAATATAAATTGTAACAACAATAGAATAAGGTGAGTAAGGAAACAGTTTGGCGGCTAGAAAGATTGCAGAGAGTTAGTTAAAGTTCGAGAGTTAAGAAGTCGACAAGCTCTAGACTAAACTTTATCAAGGAAGGCAATATGTATGGAACCACCATATATATTTAATTAACGATCTATTCAAGGGTGAACAAACCCCATATGCAAAGTTAATAACTGGGGTTGTGAGAACTTCCGAAGATGCCTCGGAACACCCAATTTCTTAGAAATTTGTTAGAAAGAACCTAAGAAAGATCACGAGAAAAGAAAATATCAAGAATATTAAGAATTTTGTTTTCAAGGATGATATTATAGTTGTGTGGAAGGTTATGTCAAATAGATAGATGTAGAAACTGAGTTATTGAGGCATTAAAAACAACCATTTTCTTTAACACATTATGGATATGAGCAAGATGAGAGGTCTGTTTTTTCAATCCTACCACTCCTAGTATCATTTATTTGCTGTTGAAAGAAACATCTTTCAAATTGGAAGGTGTAAAGATGAGTGGTAGATTTATCAGCTTAAGAGAATAGAGGAGACAGAGTAACAGATAGATCATTGATGCAAAATGGAAAAAAAAGTTGGGGATAGAACAGAATTCTGAGGAACGCCACCAAGGGTAGATTCAAAGGATAAATGGTGACTATCTACAATAGAAGCCATAGAACGACTGGATCGGAAGTCAAGAGAAGGTTACAAAGAGAAGGATAAATACCGAAAGTGAGAAGTTTTGAAATTAAAGCTATGTGATAGAGTTTATCGGAAAACTCAATAGGTCCAGCGCTACAGAAAAATATTCACCGAAATGTGGAAGAGGAAAGGACCAAGAGTCGGAGAGAAAGGAAAGAAGATCATCAGTCGTGCGATCCTTACAGAAGTAATACTGGTAATCAGATATAAGATTAGAATATTTAAGATGTTTCTAAATATTCCTGTAAATAATAGATTTGTGTACCACTTGAGGGATAACTTCAGCACTCTCCGACTTTTTAGTGTTAAGCTCGGAGAATGTAGAAATACCATTTTAATGAGTTGAAATGAGAGGTGGAATAGCTCTGAAACAGTCTAGTGTGGAATAAGATGGAAATGTGTGAGCAAACAGTTCAGTTTTAGCAGAAGTTAAAACAGCAGAATTGCCGTCAGAGATACAAGAGAAGAGAGAGAGAGAGAGAGAGAGAGAGAGAGAGAGAGAGAGAGAGAAAGAGAGAGAGAGAGAGAGAGAGAGAGAGAGAGAGAGAGAGAGAGAGAGAGAGAGAGATTTATAAAAGAAGTTAGATTCGAATTTTTAAATTTGCAAAATGTCAGAGTGTGAGGCAAAGGAAAAAAAAACATTGTTTCATTTTCTAAGAGGAAAAGTTTTTAGGGTCTCGAAGAGCTGATTTTTTGTCATTCCGGAATGAAATGTATAAAAGAACGAGTTTCTGGATTTGAAGACAACGATAACTTGATAATAAAATGTTTTATTCAAGTTTTGATAAAAAATGGAAGGTGTTTGCCTCCAAAAAATATATATAGTATATAGTATATATATATATATATATAATATATATGATATAATATTATATATATATTATATATATATATTATATAAAAAATATATATATATATATATATAATATAGTATATATATATATATATAGTACAAAAATATAACATAATATATATATAAAATAGTTAGTATATTAGTATATATATAATATTATTATACGTATATATATATATTATATATATTTTATATTATATATATAGTATAATATATATATAATATATATAATTATATATATATATATATATATATATTACTTCGAGTATACTATATAGTATATAGGTATAAATATTTCAAATGAAGTTCCAATAATGTTTTAAGAAAATGGAAGTTTAGTAAATAAAATTAATATTGGCTTTTTTTTTTCGAGTGCTTTTAATATAATATTTGGCTCTAAAAACTTGCAAAATCATATTAATATAAGTGATGTAAATACTATAATAGTAAAGAGAAAACACAAAATATGTGATTTTAATGTTAAAAAAGAAAAAAGATAAACTCCAAAAAACATCGTTGGTTTATTGGTTTTTATGCAACACATTAGTTTTTTTTTTTAAACACAATCCACAGGGTTTTATCTACCCTGATATAATATATAATAATATATATATTATATATATATATTATATATGTATATACGTAGTATATATATATATATAATTATATATATTTATATATATATATTATATAAGTTTAATATATATACATATATATATATAGTATATTCATTTATATAGATATATATAATTATATATATATATATATATATATATAGTATATATTATATAGTAATATATACATATGAGGCATACTTAGCAAGTAGTACCCTATATATATATATATATATACGGTATAAATATATATAGATATATATATATATATATATATATAATAATATTAATTATAATATATTATATATAAGGCTATATATATATATATATAGATATATATTATATATTATATATATATATATATATATATATACTTATATATATAATATATATATATAATATATATAATAAGATATCTACAGTATATATATATAATATATATATTTATATATTATATATATATATACTATTTATATAATATATATATAGTATATGTATTATATATTATATATAGGTATATATATCGTATATATCTATATATATTATATAAGTATATATATATTATAATATACTATAATATAGTATATTATATATATATTATAAATATATATAAGTATATATATATATAATAATATATAGGTTAGGTCTATGTTTATGGCAACGTAGATCTATATAGGTTAGATCTATGTTTACGGCATAGTCGATATATATAGGTAAGGTCAAGGTTTTTAGTTTTGTTTTGGCGGAGTTAATTAATTCTGTCCCCCACCCCAGAAAAATTCCCTAGTTACGCCTATGGCCATGATTTGTTTAAGCAATATTGAAGATAAACAACTACTCTGTGTATACTTAGCAAAACGTATCATAACCTGAACTAGCAGGTTCCTAAACCGAGACCTGGGTCATCGATGCGGTAAACCTAAACCTAACCTAGATTCATATTTTTTGAAGGATGTTAGAGAAAATTAACGTTAAATATTAATTATGATTTATGTAAATTATTTTCTTAATTTTAAAACATTTAAAATTTTGAATATTTAACTTTTTTACCTAGTTACTCACTGTTATAAAATGTGAGATCCAAGAATTTCTGTTGATCACATATTGGAAGAGAATTCATATTTCAGTTAAAAATGTTAAAAAAAACTAATAAATTAAATAAATTGTTTTAACATTTTTTTAAAAGTTTTATTTATAAAATAATATCGATATATAATATATATGATAATTTCATATTCTAATTTAATATCACCTTCAAGATATTGTAGACTACATGAGTTTTTTTTTCTTGAAATCGCATAAAATATCCATTAAATAAAACATATATAATAATAAAATTAAACTTAACGTATGAAAGAATTATTTTTTTTTTCCGTAAATTTGAATAGCTTTTAATTATCCGATTGGAAAATAAACACAACTTAAAACGTTCTTCTATTATTTGAAGGTTTCCCCAACTATATACTCGTTTTATAATATATAATATATATTATATAAATATATATAGGTAAATATAATAAGTAGAAAAATTTGTAGATTGTCTATTATAAGTAATGATATATACTATATATATATATATATATAATTATATATATATATATATATATATATATATAGTATGGTCAGCGCTGGTTAGCCGTCATATATGTAATCTTAAAAACTATTAAGGACTACAGTAAAAACGGAATACCATTGCTGGAATGCTGGTCCAAATTTTGCGTCCTGGAAATGTGAAAAAAAAAAAAAACAAAAAAAAAAAAAAAAAAAAAAAAAAACACAAAAAATATATATATATATCTCAAAAACTACAATAGCTACAGCAAAAAAGGAATACATTTTTGGAATCCCTGGTAAAATTTTATTATTTAGGAAAATGTAAAAAAAAAAAATAAAAAAAAAATTATGTTAATAATTATATAATATGATTAGAGGCCCTATTTAGAGACCTTTTATTGGTTCTCGTTAAAATAAATAGACTTGCTATTAAATTTTGCTTTTTTTTTTTTTTCCTAAAGAAACCCCCACGTTTGTTTTTCGATG
>JABUQX010031208.1:0-22500 GCA_015478945.1 Trachelipus rathkii | reverse complement strand
TATATTATGAAGTATTATAGTTATATATATATACGTATATATTATAGATTATATACTATAACTACTATCTATATAAGTCTACTACCTATAATATATTACTAGTATAGAGAACGAGTATATAAGTTGGGGGAACTTCAATCAATAGAAGAACGTTTTAAAGTTGTGCTTTCAATTTTCCAATCGGAATACATCTAAAAGCTATTTCAAATTGTACGTGAAAAAAAAATATTCTTATCATTTTCTTGTTTTCATTATTATATATGTTTTATTTAATGGATATTTTATGCGATTTCAAGAAAAAAAAACTCATGTAGTCTACAATATCTTGAAGGTGATATTAAATATACAATGAAATATTCATAAATATTATATATCGATATTATTTTATAAATAAAACTTTTAAAAAAATGTTAAAACAATTTATTTAATTTATTAGTTTTTTAACATTGTTTCAACCTGGAAATATGATTCTTCTTCAATATGTGAGCTAAATAAATTCTTTGTTCTCACATTTTATAACAGTGATCAACTAGGATAACAAAGTTTAATATTCAAATTTTTTAAATGTTTAAAAATTAAGAAAATAATTTATACATAAATCATAATTAATATTTAACGTTAATTTTCTCTAACATCCTTCAAAAAATATGAATCTAGGTTAGGTTTAGGTTTACCGCATCGTATACCCATATTGGTTAGAACCTTGCTAGTTCAGGTTATGATACGTTTTGCTAAGTATACACAGAGTAATTAATCTGCGTATACTTAACAAATCTTATCATAACCTGAACTAATTGGGACCAAAACCTTGGCCTTACCTATATATATCGACTATGCCGTAAACATAGATCTAACCTATATAGATCTACGTTGCCATAAACATAGACCTAACCTATATATTATATATATACTTATATATATATATATATATTATATGTTAGTATATATAGTATATTATATTTATCGATATATATATAGTATATATATATATATATAATAGATATTAGTATATATATATAGGGCTATATAATATATATATATATAGTATATATTATATATAATCATAATATATTTATCATATATATAATATATATCTCACTTATAAGTTATATATATGTATGATGATAACGTGTAGATATCTATATATATCATATATATTAAATTATATATAGTCATATTGATATTAGTCTTATTATTATACTTAATATAATTATATTATTATTAATAATAGTATATATATATATATATATCGGTCTATATATATACGTATATATATATATATATTAAATATATGATATATATATAGTATAAGTATAATATTACGTATCTATATATATATATTATAATACTATTATATAGTTGTATAATTAAATATAGTAATAGAAATATAGCTATACTATTATATATTAGTATACCTATCAGTATTATATAGTACGCATATATATAATATATACTATATATATTATATATATACTAATATTAGTTATATATAGTATAGTAATATATTATATATATAAATATATACTTACATAATACTATATACGTATATATATATATAATATATACTATATATATATACTAATATATATATATATATTAATATATATATATATAATATATTATACTTAGGGCTAGATATATCCTGTGATTTTTTAAAAAAAAAAAACTAATGTGTACCCCAAGGGTATAACAACGATGTTTTTTGGAGTTTTATCTTTTTTCTTTTAGTTCATTATTACTCCTAATATTTTGGGTGTTTTTTTACTATATAGTATTTAACATCAGATTATTTTAATGATTTGTTTGCAATTTCTGTCAATGGTATTTATTACTTAGTACTTACCCTTAAAAAAAAAGCAATATAATATTAAAGACATTTTTCTCACATTCTTAAAAATATTGGGGATTAGTTTTCAGTTTTATATATATAGTATTAATATATTATATGATATATTATATTATATATAGCTAGATATATACGTGTATATAATTATATATATAGATATATATTATATATATATACTATATACTATTAAATATAGCGATATTAACTCGGTTGCTCGGTGTTGTGCTCAGACATCCGGTGAGATCTGAGGTGATACGGCTTGAGTATGTAGTTAGACGTTGGATCGCTGTTCGAGTGTACGGTGGGTATGACGTGTCCGGAATTGAGCGCACTCACAATAACTGTTGATAGCTGTAATGGCGATTTCAGCACGGCTGCGTAAGAGCTGTGTTAGAGGGTCTGGATATAGTATAACTACCTCGCTACGTCACATGCCTTTTTGAAGATAGATGATCGATATAGAGTCGTAAGTTGAGAGTGGTGAGTCGTATTTAGTGTTATAGGGAGTAGTAATATATAATTATAATATGTTGGAGTAATTATTAGGATACTATCATATATATATATCTTATATATATTATATATATATATAATATACTTATTATATATTTGGTGTGGGTTGGAGCAAACACTGCCATTTTCCTTTTATCGGCTCTGGGCTAAATTATTCTGGGTGAAAAACATTTTTTAATCAGAGTTTATCGTTGTCTCTCGATATATTCTCCAGAAACTCGTTCTTTTGATTATTATTTCCGGAGGGTGACAAAGAAATCATATCTCTTCAGAACCCTAAAAACTTTCCTCTTAGAAAATGCAACAATGTTTTTTTTTTTCCTTTGCCTCAACACTTCTTGACCATTTTGCAAATTTTATAATTAGAGTTTATAGCCTATCTCCTCTCCTCTCTCTCTCTCTCTCATCTCTCTCTCTCGTCTCTTTCTCTCTTCTTCTCTCTTCTCTCTTTCTCTCGTCTCTTCTCTCTCTCTCTCTCTCTCTTCTTCTCTCTCTCTCTCTTCTTCTCTTGTATCTCTGACGGCAATTCTGCTGTTTTAACTTCTGCTAAACTGAACTGTTTGCTCACACATTCCATCTTATTCCACACTAGACTGTTTTCAAGCTATTCCACCTCTCATTTCACTCATTAAAAATGGTATTTCTACATTCTCCGACTTTAACCACTCAAACCACGTCGGAGAGGCTGAGTTATCCATCAAGTTGGTACACAATCTATTATTTACAGGAATTATTTTTAGAACTCTTAAATATTCTAATCTTATATCTGAATTACCAGTAACCCTTACTTCTGTACCATTCGACTGATGATCTTCTCTTCTTTCTCTCCGACTCTTGTCCTTTTCCTCTTCCACATTTCCGGTGAATATTTTCTGTAGCGCTGACTATTGAGTGTTTCCCGATAAACTCTATCACATAGCTTTAATTTCAAAACAATCTCTCACTTTTCGGTAATTATCCTTCTCTTTGTAACCTTCTCTGACTTGCCGATCCATCGTTCTATGGTCTATGTAGATCGTCCACCATTTAGTCCTTTGAATCTACCCTTGGTGGCGTTTCGCTCAGGTGAAAATTGCTGTTTCTATCGCCCTAAGCTTTTTTTCCATTTGTGGCTCATCGAATGAGTTCTATTTGTTTATGCTCCTGTCGTCCTCTATTTCTTAGCTGATAATCTACCACTCATCTTTACACCTTCCAATTTGAAAAAGGCGACTCTTTCAACAGCAAGTAAATGATGTTTTTTTTTTTTTTTTTTTTTTTTTTTTTTAGGGAAGTTTTCTTTCATTTTGTCACATACCCTCTCATCTTCGCTCCACCTATCCATAATGTGTTAAAGAAAATGGTTGTTTTTAATGCCTCAATAACTCAGTTTCTACATCTATCTATTTGACATAACCTTCCACACAACTATAATTCTTCCTTGAAAACGCAAATCTTAATATTCTTGATATTTTCCCTTTTCTCGTGATCTTTCTAGTTCTTTCTAACAAATTTCTAAGAAATTGGTGTTCCGAGGCATCTTCGGAAAGTTCTCACAACCCAGTTAATTAACTTTTGGCATATGGGGTTTGTTCACCTTGAAATAGATCGTTTAATTTAATATATACTGGGTGGTTCCATACAATTGCCTTCCTTGATACAGTTTAAGTCTAGAGCTTGTCGACTTCCTTACTCTCCGAACTTTAACTACTCTCCTGCATCTTTTCTACGCGCCAAAACTGTTTCTTATCTCACTCTTATTCATTGTTGTTTACATTTATATTGTTCTTTTGAATTTTCCAATCATGTACCTAATCTTTTGAGTAGAGTTCGTGCGACCTCGTATTTTCAGACTCTAATCTTTTCTGAACAGCTCTTCTGACCCCAGACTTAACTGTTAAACTCAATCTACAATGTTCTCATACTGGTAAGTAGAAGTATCGAACACACTCCATTTATCATTCCTTCTCAACTCTCCTTTGATCTTGCGACAATTTAAAGCTTGCATATTGGAGCATGTCAGGCTTTTAATTTGGCCTCTGGTTGTCAAATTTTTTCAAAACACCGATGGAATTAGGAGACTCTTGCCTTTACCGCACTTGTGAATATATATATATATATTATATATATATAACCCATATATATATATATTATATATATATTATATATATATAATATATAATATATATATATATATATATAATATATATATATATCTAATATATATAATATATATAATATTATAATATTATATATATATATATATATATATATAATATATATAATATATAGATGAAAATGTTGAAATAAAGATTCTGATCTTAAGTATGAAGAGGACGACCAAACATGGCACGAAAGACATTGAGGTAAACAAATTTTTTTTATTACGACGGTTTCGAGTCTTTCTTTGACTCATTTTCCAGGTATCTATAATTTAAACCACATATTTACAATTTGCAAAGTTTCCTAAATCCACAATACAGAATTAGCTCCCTTTGATATTATTGATCAGAATAAAATAAAGTTATGCTCAAAGAAGAAGTAAAAAATTTTTATAACAGTTCAAATACATCTTTCCATCTAGTCCGATTCTGATCAACAAAATATTATCAAAATGCTCAGTCTCGTACAGATTCACCTGAAGAACTGAAGATGAAACGTCGATATTGAAAGGACACATTCATTTTCTGGAGTGATTTATGACATGCTACAAAAAAATCGTCAGAAAGAAAATGAAAATATTCAGATACAATCAAACCAGGTGGGACCTGATCAAAGGAGAAAAAAGTTAAATGCAAACGTAGAAGCAGCAGTGAGAGAAAACAGCATAAATTAGAAAATACTATTCAAACTACTGTGGGAATAAATATTTTTGCAGCCACCACTTGGGAACGAAAATGGTTGCTGATCACTGGTGGAAAGAAAGAAAAGCTCTTTATTCTGATTGTATCTTACTTGAATTAGCTAGGAAATATCTCTCTGCTCCACCTTCAACTGTATTTAGCGAGAGAATGTTTAGCCAAGCGGAAATATATATACAAGTTAAAAGGAATCGTCTTTCTCTAACACTAGCTGATCAGCTCCTGTTTCTTTATCATAATTTTCATTTGATTTTAAATATTAGGGAATGGTTACCTAAATAGCAATGCATAAGGCTATTTAACTTTCCCTTCACTGACTTTGTGTTTACAATATAATTTAATTTTCTCAAAAAATTTTTTTTATTGTTGATACTATTGATGAATAATGTCACTATTTGCATTTTTATAATATAATATATACTATATAAATTATATATTTATAGGTATTATATATTATATATAATATATATATATATATTAGTATATATATATATATATATATATATATTTATATATGATATATATTATATATATATATATTAGCCTCCACGGTGTGTAGGGTTTGACTGGTTGGTGGTCAAGATGATTGTTTGGTTGTGTTCCACAGAGTGTAGAGAGTGGAGATCTCTTCAACGCATTGTGTGATGGTAGAGTGCTAGTTCTGTCATGTGATGTACTTCTTCGATAAGTACAGTGACTCGTATGTGTTTAAAAGTTTCTTTTGGTGCTATTTCATTTACCTATTCTGTATTGGCATTTTTTGAAGCTAGATTTATAAACGTTGTATATTTTGTTAGCGTAGTCAATTGGATATCAAACCTTTTAAGTTGTTATCAAATATTAAATTAGTCAATTTAGTGAACCACTCGCCGTATAGTATATATATATTCGTGTGTGCATTATCACTCTCATATATATGGCTATTAGTTTCACTTAATATTAACACTACAACAAAAAAAATATATAAAATTTTTCACTTTTTGTATGAATCAGTTCTTCTAAATAAATTGATTTTTTATTAAATGTCTCATTATTACTTTCAGTGAACAATTATGTATACTATTTTTATGTTTTCTCAACTACTGTTTACTCAATATATTAGTGTCTCTCTGGCCGGAGAAAGCCGAACTAGTGGTTCTCCGGCTGGAGCGAGCTTTTAAAAAAGGCCGGACTTACGGCCAAGCCGGAGCCTATATCCGGAGATTCCGTTTGATCCTGAAATGTATATATATTGGTTGTTGGGTGGTGGTAGTGAGTGAGTAATATTAGGGATAGTATATAAAGTATATTATATATATATATATATATATGTAGTATATTATATATTTGTGTTTAGTATTTAGTTGGTTTAGTATATATATGTAGTATACAGTGAGTATAGTAGATAACTAATTAGTACTATGTAGTTTACGTTGTGTATTTGACTAGGCTATTGGGACATTTATTTAAGCAGATTGACGTCCGTTAATATAGTTAGGTTAATTTTAGGTGGTGTGGTTAGCGTTAGGTTAGGTTAAGGTTACCATAAACAATTTAATGTAATTTACCCTAAAAATTATTTAAAATAACGATACATTGAATTATTGAATTTTCGCTCCTGGAGCCCAACTGCTTTATAAATAGCCTAATCAATACCTATTTTATATACTCACTCACCTATATATATACTATATATATATATATATGATATATATACTATATATATATAGTTATATTATATATATGTTCAAGTATAATATATATAGTAAATATATATATATATACTATATAGTAAGTATATATATATATTATATTATATATATATATATATTAGTAATCATTATAATATATTATATTATATTATATCCATAGGGGTATATAGATCTCTATATATATATATAGTATATATATATAATATAGTATATATATTATATATATAATTGGCATGTTTTATAACCACGGCTGGGTGCACATATCATCTGTAGAAGAAATCTTCAATGCCATTGAACAATTTTGTAGTACGTAACAACCTACGATGTGTATGTAGCTTTTGCTTCTGATAAGATATAGACATATGGACATTATGTAATGTTTGAATTGAACCTTTCCATTGTCTGAACAAAAAACTGTTTTATAGATTACTAATTTATTTTTTATTTTTTTGACTTTTTTTATCTGTTCTGGCTGAAATTGGAGTTTTTAATAAAAAAGCAAAAGCCAGAAAATCTCTTAGATTTTTCTATTTATTATTGTGAACGAAAAATACTAAAGACACTCTTAAAAGAAGGTATCCAGGAGACACACACCTTTCAGTCCTTAAACAACTTTTATTTTGGCCGTATCAAGACATTTTTTTGAAAACACTAAATCTTGTTTGGTAGAATATAACCCATATTCATTTTAATGTGTTGCTTCACTCCATAGTAGACACAATTGAAGATGATGAAATTTCTAATACTTATAATTATAGATTCATTTTAAAAGATGTTTGGTGTCTTGCTCCTTCTGACTATAGGAAGTACTTCAGTTCTATGGAATCGGAAAACATTCGCCCATCGCATACTACACCACAATACTCTACCTTTACATATGAAAGAGTGAAATTCATGCACTATTATCAAGTGAAATATAATTTCTTACTTTTATTTCTATTATCAAGGTTATATTGTCTTAAAATTTTTAAGCACGATGATTCGTGGAACTGATTGCTCCGAATGTCACACCAGATACAAAGCAGAAAATTTTAACTTGCTCAATCTTCATATTCTCACTTAACATCACCAATGATAACTACAAGTGTAACATCTTGTGCTTATACAACTGAATTCAAACCAGATTTTCCTGTTGATAATGTGCAGCTTTCTCTTTCTGGAAGTGGAGAGAAAATGTTTTCCAACGACAAAAGTAGTAATTTATCAGTTTATGATTTTTACGCAATACATTTGATTCTCTGTTTGTCAAAGAAAGAACATAACAATTATAAAAACATTGATGTTTTTTGCTTAAAACATTTTGTGTTTTATGACAACTCTAAAAACTTTTATTTTTATTTTTAATTTCTATTAAAACTTTTTGATTGAAATCGAAACAAAAAAACCTAGTTTTATAATTATAATTCGATTAAATACAATTATTAGAGTTTTACTAAAAATTTGAATATTGTCTTATTTTATTTTGTTGATAATCGTTAAAAAATTTGTATTGTACGATACCCAAGGACTGATACGGATGCTGTAAATAAGAAATCCAGTATAAATCAACACATTCCGGACCTCGTACTCTCCTCTACTCGTCTGCCTGCCCTCCCCATTGATCTAGGCAACGATCTATGCATTTATTTGGCAATTCAGATGTCACATTCGTGTATGCATTTTAGGATAAATCAATTAACATAAAATGGTAACAAGTAATCGTTTATCACTCGTAGGTAAACTGTACAATTTATATGCTAATCATTAAGACAAAAGAGTTTCACACTCTAATTAAAAACAAACATGGACCATCTATCCCAGGGTAATTGAGCGAACTGAATATAATGTTACAACATACCAAGCCTAATCAGACAATCTGAACCTACAATAAACAGTTAAAAATTGAACAAAGTTCCATGGGCACCTTACAACAACAGGTAAAGTTATACGTAAACAGTAGCGCTCAAAAAAGGTGAAGCCTATTCAAACAAACTCCTTTGTCAAAGAGCAATATTCTCTTAACATCAGCAGATTTGTTAACTTTCTAAGATATAACTGAGAGGTCAATATTAACCATACAGCGAATAGATTGTCATAATCAATTGTCTAACATTATCATACCCGATCAACGAATACCTAGGCTATAACACGTAACATAAGTGTTTCTCAACAGTAAGTGAAAAGATACATATTAATCATCAACCTGAACTCAAGAATATAATTCACACCGACAAACCTAACCACAACCTAAATGACATGGAATATACTAGAGTATAACGTTACAAGAAGTTTTCACACTTAACACAGGTAAAGGTAGCACTATTACAGATAAGCACTAGCAACAAAGCTACAACCTTACTTCACACTTTTTTGCAAGCACATGATTGTGAACCAATAACAATGATGATTAGGGTTATGTTCGGATCGTGAACAATGGATGAATGATATTTTAACAAATATTGTTTATTACATAAACAATTTGGACTGTAATTGTGTAGCATACTGATTCTAATTGAGGGGATTATATGCTAACTTATCAGATAAAAGTTATTCCACATACAAAATAAGCCTAACATAGCATAACCGGAACTAAAGAAAATTAAGTGATAGCACTACGACAAACCCGCAACACAAGTTAAACCTATGAATAGAACTTGTGCATTCATTAGACAAGATGTTCCACAAATTAACACCAGTCTCGTGAGAGATATTCAACACACAAAGCGTAGAAGCGAGCGGGAGATGTAATCGTCAAATCAAGCACGGCGAAAATATCCTAACTGAAGCATAAAGATAGATGATGAAATTAAATCACATTCCTTAAAGGTAATGAGGTTCTTTCTTTCAACAAATCGAAGAAAGTAAACAAGAAACGAGCCCCAGACTAAACGAACCTATCAGTTCTCAAGAGTTTAGTATTCTGCGTTAGAAACCTAACAACTCAACTAACAAAACGGAGCAACATAACTGTGACAAAGATTACCGTCAGTACAATAAACATAGTTCTTTAGTATATCAAACAAACGAATATATGCTAAGCTGATCACGAACATTGTTTTCAAACAGTAGGAATTAAAGACGTAAACATAGCATTAACCAGAGACTAAGGAATAATATGTTTACAATATCAAAAACTAACATCACCCTTACAGGCATGAATAAACACAGACTTAACCGGATGTACAAAGTTCACATAATCATTTGAAACAACACGTAAAATGTACACATAGCAGCAAGCGATGGACAGAGTACGGTAACCTATTCAACACTTTGCTCAAAGCATATCTGACTCAACAATAGTCAATGGTTACAATATTTACGATGTTCACACCTTAGATGTGATTATGCGATCGTGCATTATTCGGGTAGAGGTAGTATACGTATATCCATTTCGGAGATAGACGATACGGCCACAAAATGTAGTATCATTGTATGGTATACAGACCGGGTGGACGAATGGTATATGCTAGAACATAAACAATGTTTGCACATTACAATAACTTAACATTAGCCATCATTTTATGAATTAAGAAAAAATGTACAACGAGCCAAACTTAGCACAAGCGTTACCCACATCAATATAACAATACAACATAACATAAGTTCCACCCTTAACACACCAGTAAAGTGGCACTGTAGTATTGCAGTACAAACACGATGAACCTATTCATACTTTAGTCCAAGCATATCAATAAACATATTAACGTTAATTTACAAAAACACAGTAATATTTAACAAGAAAAATTTATCATAACCTTGTCTAAGTTATCAGTACAGACCTACGATAACTGTTTAAGAACATAACGAAAGCTTATTAACCAAAACATACATAAAAACATAAGTTCTTGATAAAATATCGATAGTAAATTGTAATCGTTTACTGATTTTAAAGCGGCGTTAAATCAGTAAAATCAGTTAAATCAAATCATTAACCGACTCCCTACCCCGCCCACCAGACCTTTCGAATCTATTGTATTCATGGTTGCATATATCGGAGTATCCAATTTTACGGATCTATAATACCATAACACCAAAAAATAAGTTGTTTTAGGTATAATTGAACGTTGTATCGAATATACGATAGCTAACGGAGCAAAGTGTTTTTACATTATATAAAGACTAAATAACATAACATTGACGCTGAACTGAAGAATATAATGTACAACGACATCCAAAAGCATACACGCATACGTGCGAATATAACTTACTAACCATTTAACAAACTTCCGCAACTTAACACACAGGATAATAGTACGTAACGAAAACTTCATTACTAAAACGGCGTATTAACTGGATTCCTCCTTTCTTCAGGAGCACTCATCTACAAGCATATCAAATTGTTTTAATATCGTTACCGATTCAAAGCAGTGGTAGATATTTGTGTAAACAAAAATTTCAGCATACCCTGTCTTAATCCTCATACAGAAAACGAATATAATGTGATAACGGATCAAAATTTTGTATATCAACTTTCATGAATATATCTATAACAAAGAATTTGTATTCATTATCCTACTTTCAAGATATTGAATAATTTCACCAACGGGATAATTGCAAAAATAAAACAAAAAGGTTTTAACCAGAATCTGGTAGACGATAAATTGAACAAATTATTAACCTGACCATAATAAACAAAACAAATTCGGAATAAAATATTCACAGTTAATTAGTTTAGAAGTATTTGACTGATTTATAAAGCAGATAAATCAGATAAATCAAAGTAAATTCAAAGGCCATCCAATCCCTGCAATAGGGCACTTACATCCCTTATAAGCGTGGTTTATCCGCATCCGAAGGGCAGGAAGGTAAGGACCTCAGACCTTCGCTAGGCCCACAAAACCACACTGCTATCACACCCTTCAGGATGGATCCCCGCCTCTCAGTGATCACACCCCTTTTAATGGAGGCCATTCCCCTTGGGTTTTCTGCTCCTGCGGAGTAAATGTAGTTGCTTTTAGATCACTCTTGGTTAATGAAGACTGTAGTTTATTATCGTAAGTTAGCGTACGCTTGTTGGGGTACAATGAAGTATACTAGGGCACCAGTGTAAGAATTAACAATGATGTGTTAGAGAAATGATGATGATAAGTTTTGTAAAGATATTACTGTGATTAACCGACAATGATTGTGATGTAGTAAAGTGAGCTCGATAAGTTTAAGTTTTTAGTGGAGTAATGTGTAGTTTGAGTCCAAGATTTGCTAATGTCGTACGTTTATTCATGTGGCAACATCGATGTTATTACTCGAGAATCGAAACGAACGGACCTTTTGACGAAAGATAGTGCCAATTTTGCACTAGTTGCAAGATGCTTGTTGGTTATTTTTGATTAGATTGGTCACTCTTGTTTGAGGGATTTTGTTAGATAATACGTCTGTTACCTGTTGGGATAGATATGGCGGGGGAAAAGTAGGGGAAATATCGCTAGGTTTTGCAAATGACCTGTTTAACTATTTTACGCTGTTGAGTTATGTAGGGAATGTTCAGGATGATGTTGGCGGGAGTATCATATACGCGAGGCTATGTCTAGGTTTGCATGTTTACATTAATATTCTTAGCTGTCCTTTTTATGATATGTTAGCTTTATGATGCTAAAACTTCTTGCTAGACGTAAGGATCGTATATTCGTAGGTCGTATATAAATAACGTATTTTTGATGGTTAATGTTTATCCAAAATAATAATCGAAAATTGACTAGGATCTATACGATCAATGAGATCATATGCCAATCTCCATCTGTTACATCAGATTGTGTTTGATTTACCTGATTTACTTGAGCTGTATACTGCCTTTCGTAAGATCAGTAGAACTATTAACACTCTTACTGATATTGATCTTTATTCAAGAACTGATTTTTGTAGGCATATGTTCAGGTTAATAATTTTCTAGTTTTATAATGTTATCGTTTTGGAGTATAAAACTTTGCTTTATGTTTTCACAATTTAATCCGCTTTGTGTGAGTGCATTGTGATATTTAGACGTGGATATTGAATAGAAATTTTGCTTATAAAGTTTACGCACAAGTTGATGGTAAAAAAAATTTGATACGTTAAAATTATATTCGTTATATTCGTTGTCTGTATGAGGATTAGACTGGGTTATGCTATAATCTGGAGGAAAATATTACCAATTTGATAAATGTAAAATTAAACATTATGATTAGTACGTAATTGAGGAGTAATTAAAAGCCATTGAATCGATTACGATTTTGGTACTGAAGTGTTAAAGGGTACTTTACTGTGATTAAGTGCGGAAGATTTAAGTTAATGTTAGTAGATTTAATTTCGGCAGTCGATATGTGTATGTTGTGTTAGTCTTGACATTATATTCATTGTTTCAGTCATGTTATGTTAGCTTTATTAATGTAAACGTTTGCTACGTATAGGATATATATTCGAATAGTTTCATGTATATAAAAAAACTTTATATTTTATGATGTTATGATGTTTGACGAAAATGATACTCGAAAATATGGACATGAATCAAATATGAATCCAATAGATTTCGTAGAGATCCTGGTGAGAGTATGGTACACGCGGAGGAGTTATTAATGATTATGAGTTTACCTGTTTTAACGATTTATCCGCTTTAAATATCAGATAAATAACTGATACGATAAAGTTTACTGAATGCAATTTTATTTCAATAAAACTTATTTTAATTATTTAAGGTTTTTGGATAAAACTTTGTATGTTTACAAAGTGTAATTCGATAGGTCTGTATAATTTAATATAGCTGAGTAGTAGGACCACTTCCGGCTCTTTAGTCTCGCTAGTCGCTCCGAGCGGAAGCTACCAGAATAAGGATGCTGACTAGCGGATGGTGCGGAGACCGTCAGAAATTAGCGACTTGCACGTGCGGATCAAAAAAGCATATTCCGCTCTTTTTTACACGTCACCTTTTTAACTAAAGTCATTGAACGAAATAGAACCATTGCTGTATATGTGGAGCAGTGGTCAAAATATTTCTGAAGCAGGGCAGAATGATTTTAGTTTGCAGGACCTGAAATAGACAATGCAACTGCTGGAACGGCGATAACTTAACACCATGACTTCCTCTCACCAAAAGACATTCATTCCCTTCAGCATAGCAGAAGTTCATTTGTGAACTTGTTATATTAAAGTATATACACCTCTCCCCTAGTTCTGCTGCTGCTTAGAGCGAAAATAATTTAGTTGTCGGTATGGGATATTACTCTGAGCGTTGCAAATGAGACATCATCCTTAACTGTTTAAATTAGTGGTTGCAGCAGCTAATCTATTGTGAAAGGTAATATGCAGTTTCATTGTCCAATTTGAAGAAGACATTTTGAAGGATACGGAAGTAGAGATAAAGTCTTGAGATTGTTGTAGAATATTTCATTTCAATGCTTTTACGACGTAATAATAATATATAATAAATCTATTATGTACATATCTACAATAATTATAATTTGAATATTAAAACCTTTTGTGAAGTTTCACATTATTAGCGGAAAGACGTGCGGACGTGCGGACTTGCCCGATAGCGGCATGTTTGATGAGTCCTGAATCATAGGTTGTGGGTGCGGGAAGCTAGCGGACTACGTTTTCTCGAGGTGCGGAGGTGCGCTAGCGGAGACTTACCCACTAAAATGAGCGCGGTAGCCACACGCTGCATGATAATACGACATAGAGTTATGATGAAATTTTTTGTTTAAGATAAATTTTAGTAGATTCATTGCTAAACTGATTAATCGTTATATATCGTTATGAGAATATGTTGGAAAAGTTGATGATTAGAGTTACGTTTTGTATGGCATATGCTCAGTGTACTTTACTCCGGTGTAAAGCGTGAGAACTTTGTTTAATGTTGACTGCATTTATAATAAGTAGGGTGTAGAAGTTGTCGCTAAGTTTGTCGTGTGAGCATAGATGTTACTGATGAAATAAGTTTTATTTTCATTAAATTCAATATGATTGCTATGGTTAGCTTTATAATGTGAATACTTGTCTATGTTGAGCAGATATCGATCCGACATTAGATTAATGAAAGACACTCATTGTGTATGACGAATGTTGTTATCAGAAGAGTGGGATTTGACTCGAAATGCAGAACGTAAATCGAACTAAGTGTTAATTTGTAAAATAACATTTATATGTTAGAAATATGCTTGAGAAAGTGTGCTAGTTAGTTGTAATGGCTGTGCTAGCGTAGTAACAGGGTATTCATGGCAAAGGTTAATGTTAGTGTTTAAATTTCAAGGCGTAAGGTGTGTTAGGATTTTGTCATTGTACATGTATATATCTACTTAGTTCTGGTAAATGCTATGTTAACTTGTAAATTAAATGATGAAAAACAATGTTACGTTGCAACTATATATTTGTTGGTTAGGATATATAAAAGAAGACTTATTTTATTTACTACGTTATTGTTGTTTATCTGTGTTTATTGTTATTGTTGTTGTTTGGATTGTTGTTTGTTGTTGTTGTTGTTGTTTGTGTCGCATCTAACGAGAGAATAATATCTACTTTTGAACATGATATGTGTCTGGTTCTTGGTCCATCAATTCGTGTTCCTACTTTTTGGCTGATTGAGTTGCAGAAACGATAAGAACTCATTACCTATTAAGGATCTGTTGATAGGCATGTCTATTACTTCAGATAGGATATTATTTCGTACGTTTGATACGATTGCATCTCCCGATCTCTCGGCATTGTGTGTTGATATTCTGTCACGAAGGTGGTGGATTAAAGTGTGGGGAACTTTGTGTAAATGTTGACAGTCTTATTCATAGGTAAGTTGTGTAAGGTTAATCGTATGTACATTATTTTCTTAGTTGAGGTTATGCAATAATGTTTAGCTTTATTGATGATGAAACTTTGTTATAATTTAAGCATAATATCATATGGATCAGTATGGTGAATAATTAGGGTCCAACTGTTATGATAAAATATTTGTGAAATGATATCACCATGTTAATGTGTTAAAAACTAACATTAGTATAAGACATGAGATATGCTTGAGAAAGTGTGAAAAGGTTACGCGTTTTTTTAAAGTATGTTAGTTACTGGTTTACTAGTTGATTAAGTGTATAGTTGAAATGCTTTATGTTAAGCCGTTAACAGTTATATTCATGATTTAAAGTGTGTTAGGTTTGCCGTTGTAGATTTCTTAGTCAGATGATCATATGTAAGCTTTATTAATGTGAAAAACTATGTTACGGTAGCCTATATTCGATGGTAGGTTAATAATAGGTTCAAGGGGATTTTGATATATTTTTGTATTAAAAATAATTACCATGTATTTTATATTATATTTAACATCGTTATGTTAGAGAATATGCTTGACAAAGTGTAAATAGGCTTACGTGTTTTTAGCGCACCTATTTTAGTTACTTTATGTGTTTATAAGTAGTGGAACTTGTTTAATTTTTACCGTTTATTGAGGTTGGATGGTTGAGGTTTGGTTGTGTACATTGTTATATTCTTAGCATCCGGGTGATGCTATGTTAGTTTTATTAATGTGGAAAACTATGTTACGTTAGCCGTAATAACGACTTTCACCTGTATTAAAGAACTATTTTTATGTGTATATGTTTATTCGCAAAATATTACACGAAATTGTGACTGATCAGATTAGATCGATAGATCTTAGATTCATGGAGGGTAGGAGACGATGAGAGAGTAGGGTGTGGTATGCGGTTTGATTTACTGATTACTGCTTTTGGGTATGTAACGAAACTAGTGTTTTTTCCGTATAAAAATAAAAAAGAATAAAATTTTTAGTAAAACGAAAAGTTTTAAAGATAAGAACTTTAAAAACTAGAGTATTTTTTTAAAAAACAAAAAACAAAAAGTTTTAAGAAATAAAAATAAAAATAAAGTGTTAGAGTGATTATAATACATAAAGGACATTAGCAAAAAACAATTAAAAATGTTTTTGAATAAAGTTTGTTATGTTTGACCCTGTCGTAATCAAACAAGAATAAAAGTATAGGCTATAATGTTTCGAAACAATACGAAACCAAACAGCAATCAAAGTATATTGCGTAAATGTTTCGAAAAAGCGAACCAAAACTAAGAAATCATAAGGTAGTGGCGTAAGTTTTTCGAAAAAGAGTGGAGGAGTCTTTGAAACAAATTCTCGACTTTCACTTTGATACTGCTAGGAAACAAGGAACACATCAGCTATTGTACTTGTTTTCGTTCTGAATGCATTAGTAGTTACGTTTAGTATTGTTAGAGTATGGAACTTTGTTAATGTTAGCCATTTATTCGATATCAATAAGGCTTGACTGTTAAGGTTTGTCACATATGTCGTTAATATCCTAGATTCAGGACTGGGATAAATGTTAGCATATTATTGGTGTGAAAATACTTATTTTACCGTCCAGACGATATACATTTGTTGAGCTGAGTATGTTATGATCAAATTTGTTGTTAAATGGTTACATTTTGAAATGTAGAATTAATATTGATATGTTAGAGATATGTTTTTGATAAATAAAAGGTAGTGAAGCTATGTGATACATGGTTCGTGTAAGCTAACGTGCAGATAATATACATTGTCACCTGTTGCCAACTGATGGTATTTTGTACGCGCCTTATCTAATGTTATATACATTTAAGATATTTCTAATGCATGCAAGCGTTATTCGTTTAATGTTAGCTTTATGTGATGTGAAAAACTTTGTTATTTCACTGATTTTAGTGTATGTAAAAGCGAGATGTAGAAAATTTATTTAACGGTTATCAACTATAAAAAGAATAAAATTATTTGTAAAAACAAAAGTTTTGAGAAGAAATAAAGGTTCAATAAAAGTTAAAAAACAAAACTAGAAAGAAAGAATTAAAAGAAATAAAGTCTAAAAATAGCTAAAAGTTATTTAAGAGCTAAGAAAGTTTTAATTGATATAAAGCTTATACAACTCAAATAAAGAAGTTTTGTAAAGGCTGAGGTCTACTCAATATAGACACTTGAAAGTGTTTAAGACAAATGTAGTGTTGAAAAGAACGTTCTCAAAGTTATATAAGCTTAGTTGACTTTTTACTGATTGACTTAAGTAGCATGAACGTGGAGCCCAGTGTTAAGTGTTAGCTGTTATTCGTCTTTCTAACACGTATGTTTAGTTTGATGGATTGCGTTAATACATTAATTCTTTATACAATCATGGATTTATGTTATGTTAGCTTTATATGAATGTGAAAACTTTGTTAATGTCAGCAATTTATTGGTGTTAGTATAAAAAGAACATATTTTCATGGCTATGTTTATTCAAATGAGTGAACCGAAATATGATCGATAGTTCAAACAGATCAAATAAGATCAAAATCAATACCCAATAGATCAGAGTGGGGCACGGGTAGGAGGGAGGTATGGCACAGGTGGGTTTTATTTTACTGATTCAGTGATTTACCGTCGTTTAGCAGTATGTATAAAAACCCAATTGTATTTTACGTATATAAACTTAAAAATGTGTAACAATGTTTTTAGTACAAAACAAAAAAGTTTAAAGACAATAAGATTAAAAGATTAAATAAAGATCTTTTTAAAAAAAAATTCTCAGATTCTTGAGAACTAAAATTGAAATCAGAAAGAGTAAAAAGTTTATATATACAAAAGTTTTAAAAGTTTAGCACATTGAAACATAAATAAAAACGTTTTTTAAAACAAAAAGTCATTAATCGAAAGAAAATTAAAAATATAATAATAAAGATTACTTATTAAAAACAAAAAGGTATTTAAAAGAAATGAACATAAAAATAAAATAAACAAAACACATCGCTATACTGATTTTTTAAATGAATACTTACCTCATCAGCTTCGTACCTGTTCGTCCTGTATGCATTGTTAGTTTAAACTTACTGTTGTTAACTATGAAACTTTTTGATTAAATGTATTAGAGCACTTTATTCTTGCTTAAAGCTGTGTTTAGATTTTTCGCTTGTGTTTTAATGTTATATTACTTGGTATGCAGACATATTATAAATATGTATAGCTATTGTTTAAGCCAAAACTATCGATTCACGCTTTTAATAACTATTCGTCTGAAATCAGTAATGATTAAGTTAGATACGTGGAATTGGTGATGATAAAATATATTATCTGGATTTCACATCGTTATATCCATGGTTACAGAAGACTATTGAAATAGTGGTGATAGTTACGTAATTTGTTAAATGCATTGGTAGTGTATTTTACTGTTGTTAAGCTATGGAACTTATAGTTATATGTTAGTGAATCGGTATTGCAACTGCAATAACTAGAATATGTTGTATTTGATTTCTGGTCTAGTTGTGGTTGTTACATCTGGTATGTATGCTGATGTCTAGCTTTATTGATGGGAAAAACTTCGATTACGTATGGATAATATTCATTGATCACTATGATAATTACACAAGATTTGATAAAATTTTTGTTAATGTTACGTTAGTTCTAATGTAAAAGATCATCAGTGATATGATCTAGAAAAGTGATAAGTAGATTACGTTACTGCGCTCGTATCGTTAGGTTACTTCTACTGTTGTTAACTATGGAACTTTGTTAAGTTTCATACATATTTTATTCAATGTTTAAAGACATGTGTTTGGAATTGATACGTGTACATATATATTTCGTAGGTTCATGTGGAGGCTATGGTTTGACAATTTATTGATTGTGAAAACTGTTGGATTACGTAGCATGATATACATTTAAGATCAGTTAATCATATAATTACACAGATCTGTGATAAATTATTTAAATATTTACGTATTAGTATATATGTTAAACAATATCAGTTGATTGTTAGAAAAAAGAATGGGTAAGCTAGCGTTCGATTCTTAGCCGCTCAATGCTTGTACCGTATTACTGTTGGTTAATAGTATGCGAAACTTGTTTAATGTTAGAAGCTGTTATAATCATGTTTAAAGATTAATATTAGATACTGTTGAGTGGTATGTGTAATTTACGTATGTTCAGTGTATGCTAGGTTTGCTTTGATTGAGTGAAAAATCCTAATTGTTACGTTAAGGGCAGGTAGTATTGCAGTTCGGTACAAGTTATTACTAACTTCAGACAAGTTATCATAAGAAATTTTGTAAAATAATTAATACTATATTTTAAGTTGTAAAAGATCCCAGGATTGGGGGACCAGTGGGATCAAGACGGGGTAAGGGCAGAAGAGGGGGTGGGTTTGATTATACTAGAGTAATTTGTACAGTTTGTTAGGGGTTATGTAGCAAACACAGAATTTCTCTAATAACGAGTTATAGAATAGAGGACAAAGGCGACATAAATTTTGAGACTAAATAACAAACTGTTTTAAAGCATTATAAAACAAACATCAAATGACAGTTTATGCCGTGTTGTATGTTTATACAAGAATGCTATAATATGAATTCAAAAGTTATCATAGCAATGGGGCAGGTCGTATAGGTGATGGTGAGGCTGAGGAATGTTTGGGGGAAGCTAAAGAGCTCCAAGACGGCGTCACAAGGCTTCAGAGGCTTAGGAGAGCTCATAGAGGCTGTCCACATTTCATATAAGAGAAAAAGTAAAGGCCTATAGGTTTAAAACTAAAAGAATGAAATATATTTAATTTGTATTTATTTTTTTTATTTAAAAATAAAATTATTTAAATATCTGAAATTTTTTTTTATTTTAAATTTATTTTTATTTTTTTTTTTTTTCTATCTTATTTTTTACTCTATCGAGGATACATCATAAGAAGTTCAAGATGTATACAAGTTATCGCGAAATCGTTCCTTATAATCAAGATAGTTTCAGTTTTCTGGGGCTCGGTAAACCCACTTATTGGGCTGAGAGTTTAGGCGCCCCTCAGCCAACCGTCTGGGTACATTTAACTAGTTAATCATATGCTGTGTAAGTACGCTTTACGATATGATGTGGTATATACCGAGTTTTACGTCCTATGTCAACTATTTCAGGTTTGGGGGTCCCTGTATCCCGTATGGCCGTCTCATGGTCATTTTCAATCTCGTCGGTAATAGCAATGCATCACCTTATATGAAGAGTGTAATACCGAGGTTTCCAGCCTTTTACCGTTAAAGTATTACTAGTTTGTAGGGCAGCAAATCCCCCATGCGAAGGGGTGCTCACAATACAATTTTAACTAATGCGATCTTCAGCAAGGATACCTTCATATGAAGAGGGGTATACTGCTAAGTTTCATGTTCTACCAGGTCAACTATATGTAATGTTTGCGGTTTGAATCCCCACCTCATGTGGGATCCATAGACACCCTATACGGACTCTATAACATGCATATTCGGAAACTCTATGACCTCCGGGATAACCATTATAATAAAACACACCAATATTACTGTACATACGACGTGTTTCAAATTAGACTTGGCACATGAACATGCGCTTACAGCACACGGTACGGCCGAGCCAAATCGCCTTCAGAATCACAAATACAATCCTTTTCTAGAAGAACTTCAACTCATGAATCCTCTCACCAAAATTCACGCCTTATACGGAACCACTGTCGCGATTCTTTAATGGGGGTTGGGGTCCCCCTATACGGGGGACCCCGCGGGGACCGTAAGAAATCACGTCTACGAATAGGAGTAACCTACAACCACTCTACCCCCCTCCAAATATTGTAAAAACAATTACATAACTTCTAAGCCATAGTAAACTAATATCGGAACCAGAAAAGCTCATCTAGGCTGAGCTGGAGCCGCGACCTAAAGATAATGACTTATTTCATAGATAATCAAGTAATAATAAATAATAATCATAATGAATAATAATAATAATAAATAAATAATCAAATAATAATAAATACATAAACATAATAATAATAATCAATAATAATAAATATATAATAATCAATAATATTAAATAATAATAATAAAATAATAAAACTTCTGAGAGCTGAAACCGAGAGTCGCGAAGCGGCTGTTGGTGCGATACGGGCAGGCGTGCGGATGTGGTGCAGGCGAATGTGGTGCGTGTGCGGGCTAAGTTGATGGCAGAGTCGGAGTTGCGCAGTCGGGGAGTACTGAGCACAAGGCACCTCAAAATTGATATCACTGCGTGATCTTCAAATTTTTTCGAATGTAATAAATAATGAATAATAATAATAAGAGGATAATAATAATAATAATAAAGAATAATAATAATATATAAATATAATAATAATAATAATAAAAATAATAATAATAATAATAATAATAATAATAATAATAATAATAATAATAATAATAATAATAATAATAATAATAATAATAAATAATAATGATATAATAAATTAATAATAAATAATAAACATTAATAATTAAAAATCAATAATAATTAATGAATAATAAGAATATATATAATACATATATTAATGAATAATAAATAATAATAATAATACTATTAATAATATATGAATAATCAATAATAATAATAATATAAATAGAAAAATTAACATTTGCAAAATCAATTAATCTTCAATCTCAATGAACACGTGTCTTATCAGTTCTTATCAGCTAACGCTGATAAGAACGAGCAAAGCCCGCATTCCTTAAGTTGCGGACGAAACTGCAGACTTACTACTGTCGTCGTTATAAGTGATAATTACTTCCATAAGCAAATGTTATAAATATGAAATTTGATTTCAATTATTTCGTATTTATCATCTTTAACAGCAATTTAAAATTCATAAATAATTTCTCTCGT
>JABUQX010031207.1:5000-29134 GCA_015478945.1 Trachelipus rathkii | reverse complement strand
GGTAGACTAGAAATGAAAAAAGGATATTCACTCTTCAGGTTCTTCCAACTTTGTCAAGTTATCATGCCATCCAAGAGGTGTAAGGACTGAAGCCCCATGAGCGGTGTGTGTATGAGAAAAGCGCGTTGGTTTGATTGCTGGGATCATTGAGAGAAACTCTTAAATACTGTATTTGTGAACGACGTGAATGCAATAAGTAATTAAATAAGATAAATCGCCGTCATCACTAGAAAACTTAAGAAATAATCATATAAAATCACTTATTTTCAAGGTCGTATCCTTAAAAAGGCGGGATAGAAAATGAAAAATGACTATTAAGTATTTAAAAGACTAGGAATCTTCAAAATGATTTCTGTACTATATTTAATTAATACAAAATAAATATTGATGCTTAACAACGAAAATTAAATTTAAATTGGATGGTAGACAAAACTAGGATTTGGACGAAAGTTATGGTTTATCGAGGACTCTGAGATTTGAAAGTACTGGGAATCTTAAGAAGTATTTCTATTAAATTTAGTGAATAAAATTTTGATTGAGAAATAAATATTGGTAACGGAGTTGTTTTCGAACTGGGTATGCCAGACGACGAGGCTTATCATAGGAAAAGCTGCCAGTTGATATTATATAGCAGAGTACCCACCAAATGACTAAGCTTTAGTAATAGCTATTATAAAAATCGTTTAATTTAAGTTAATTACGATTTTTAAGAGAAAAAATCGTAGGATACGCCAGTAGAGTGAGTTAAACTAGATTCAGGGAAAGCTACTTCGTGAGCTATGTTAACTGTAGAACTTCAACTCACAGGTGGAGGGGAGTCGCGTGTTTACGAGAGGGTATATAGATTTATGCAATGGATTATCTTCGTCCGAGCACTGACCACTGAGACACCACTCAGCACATTAGGAGTTCTACACGTTAATCCAGGATCAGGCTGGATCCCGAGTGGGACTGTCAATCTTTAACAGTTCAAGAATAAATAAATAAATTATAAGGAAATATTTCATGATAAAAGAAAAATAATAAACTATGATAGCTATTTTTAGTTCACCTTTCCTTTATATTCTTTTTTTTTTGTTTTTTTTTTTTTTTTTACACATGTCACCACCGCTCACGGGCAGAGCCCTATTCAAGGGAGGGGTGTTATTGATGAATCAATATCAAATATCACTACCCATTGAGTCGGCGGAGTCAAGCAAACTCTGACAGTAATTTCAATAAACTACTCTAATGTTTGGAAAAAAGAGAGATTGTATTAATCTTACAATTTACAGCCCTCATCTGTATGTCTTCTGTATATCATCAAAATGTATTGTCAATATAAAAAAGCATATTTCGCAATGATCTGAGCAAATTCTAGAAGCTTTCTTCCTTCATTTATCTAGCTCCGAATCGGTATTCCTCAGATAATACCACTTCTTTGTTAAAAAAAATATATCGTGCATGATCGCTGGTTGGCGCAATACTCATTAATGAGCCGAGGTGTTATTAGTTTTAGGGACAACACGAGCATCTAATATTTGTGGTTGGTAATGAGTGGGATTATCTTAAAGCCGATCTTGAGTATTGAGAAATTATGTCGGACATTTCGTTTTCGCACTTGTCAAGAAAGAGGATTGGAGTCAACACCCAGAGTTTTCCACGTAATATTTACTGAGAGGTACACGATCCACAATTCTCTAGCAAACTATGAAGGTGATCGCAGAAGGAAGCGGCGCTTATTGGTGGGTTGGGGACTCAAAGAGGAGAAAGGGATGTGCGAGGAATCAAGGAGATGGACGTGCAAGAGCGTACCACATTTTCAGTGCGATGAGGAGTTGAAAGATCATAAATGAGATTAGTATAATAGAGAGTCGGTTCGATAGATATATGTGTTGCGGTTTGAATTGATAGGTTAAAAGTGAGATGAACGCGTGGTATAGAGGTAGTATCGAGAAGCGCGCTCCTCGGCGCGATTGAGAGCGCATAAAGTTGTGGAGATGTGAATCGGCGGAACTGATCAGAGATCATTTTAGACAACCAATAATTATCTCCCTCGCTTCTCAAAATTCTCGGTAGGGTTGATAAAAAGATATTTTTATCCAAGGGTGCATTAAAAGTAAAATTAATATATATAAATAATTACAGAATTTAATTTTTATGCTTATAGAGTTAGGTTTTAGGCAATTTGAATGACTTTGGCAGTATTCTCCCTATTAACATTGCCGTCTACTCTTTCATTACCTCAAAATGATCTTTAAGATCTTAACTGATTAGGTTGTTGCTCTGCTTAGATCTGGAAAAATCTTTCTTCCTCTTATTTTTTAGCTACATTTCTATCTTCATATTTGATCTTTCTTTTCACCTCTGTTATTAATTGCATCCCACTCTTGACAGCAGTCGAAATATTTATTCAATGTAACTCAATTATTTATCAAGTCCATTTTTATTATATAATATATATAATTACTAATATTATATAATATTTATAATTTATTAATTAATTATATATTTATATATATTATATATTTATATCATAATAATTATATTATAGACGTGATATGGAATACTGAGTACTGTATCTACATTTGTTTATATATTCTGTATATATATATAATTTCCACTTTTAAGAGTCTCAGATTTGCTTTATGGTATATTATTATGGTTTGCACTTTTTCTTTATGTATTTTTCCCAGAAATAAAATAGTTTTACTCAAAAAATGTGGATAAACTTAGCCGGATTAATTTGTGTTCTGTTTCTTCACGCAATGTTTCAAATTGCTTGCGTCCACGGAACATGGTGTCCATGTAAAAATTCTTTCTATTTTCTATTCCAAAGTCTCTTCTAAGTACATTTAATCAGTTTTCTGGTAAATGGCTACCTTTAAAATGAAAAAGGGATAGTGGGTGAAGGTTGGGACTGAAATAAATATTGATCAATAGGTTTCGAGAAAGTTGTCATTATTACTTTATTACCTCTTGGATAATATGAGGCCGAGGAAACTCAAATTGTTTAATAAATTGACTAGGTTGTTGTTCTGACGAGACTGACGTGTCGTCTTAGGGACTTTATTTGGCAAATAGATTTAAGAATATATTTAATTATTGTAGTATAGGGCGTGGAACCAGCAGGACACAGAAGGAAAGCATTTTTATAAATTCTCTAGTTTTTTATTTTCCATTAATTTATTTTAAAATATTTGTGAACAATAATGGTCGCATTATTATCCACTTGAAATATTCCAATAACTGATATAAAATTAACTCGCAGATATGAGTGAATTTAGAGTTGAAGGGTGTACTCAGTATAGATGCAAAATTGGTTTGAGTATTTGGAATAAGAATTATGGAACAAAAACGGAATATTTGACAGTCTCCACTTTAACCATTTTTCATTCTCTCATCATTTCCTATTTTATTTGTGTTCATCGAAGAGCAGTGACGAAAACTCTGAGAACTCTCCCCAAAACAAACTTTTGTGATTTATATAATTTTGCCCAGTACCCCATTTCGATAGTCACAAAATCTTAGTTTTTCTTACCGAAAGAGACATTCTTTATAATGTTTGTCAGAGCAACCGCCAAGAACTTAAGCGAGGAGAGGGGGATAAGATTTTATTTTTTTCCGGCCCTTTAAAAAATGTGTCTTCTCGTTTGAAACGTGTACGTACTCTTGGCGTTTCGATATTAATAAAATAAGGTCTGCGAAGAAAGTATCGATATATGCGAGAACTGTGACTTCATTCATAATGCATTAGGAGGTAATCGCCTCCCTCTCCGTCACTTGACACCTCGGAGCGGTTAATTGAGTACACCGCCATTCCTAGATTAGAGCTCTGAGGGCGGTTGAGCGGTTGAATATCCGATTTATCGAGTTGTCTCATCAGTAATATTAATCATTCCTGATCTTAATAAGACAATGTTAAAATTTATTATACAGAAATAATTAAGAAATTGTGACAACAATCACAAATCCTAGTGGCACAGATATTAGAAGAGATGTTTATAAATTGTAAGGCGCTCTCTTACAGACACTATAGAAATTGGACTGTTCTTGTGTGCACTTATGACTTCAATCTTCATTATGGTAGAGATCAATCGCTGTTGGTGTTTCCCAAGGATCATATTGATACAAAGTTTTCTTTAAGGAACAAAATAACATAAATAAATTATGTGAAAAATGTGGACGCTGTTGCATGCGCTGGTATGCGAGCAGGACTGATACAACAAAACTAAAGCTATCGTAAGTAAAAATAAGAAAGTGAGTGAGATAATTTACGTAAATATTACAAAGGTTAGACTGACTTCTCCCAAATGCTCTTATGATCCTTCTCCTCTCCGTGATAAGTATTATTTAGTTACTCAAGATATGCATATACGATGTTGATATAATATCATAAAAAGCTAATTACGATCAATGTTCTCTCTTCATATAGAGAAGAACCATTATTTCAGTTGGTGGTGTGTGGAGAAAATCTTCAGATATCAGTAACGTATGGCATATAGAGTAGATTTAGTTGACTCTTCAGTATTATATGAATGTTTGTAGGGACTCAGAGTAGTTCGAAAGAATTGATTGGACTCAATATGATTTTTGATTTTTTAAAGATTATATTGTTTACGGTACATGAGATGGTTTAGTCGTCGATTCTCTGTAAAGGCATTATATTTCATCAATTCAGTTTCGGGTGCGACAGAAATGTGCTCTCGACAAGCGATGAGCGATCGAATATGTCAGAAAAAGTATATAGTGTTCATGCAAAATATAGGATAATACACTACCTATAAACCTAAAATTGGTGTAACGCGAGAAACCCAATAAAAGTTAGTCAAATAGTGGACCTGCCGGTTCAGGCCTCTCAATTTAATTAGTTACGGGAGCTCAATTGCTACAAGACTATGTATGGCTGCTTCGATTTAGTCCTAAACTTCTTTTTTGTCGCTGCGTGTTGTCAGAGGGAGTCGCTGCATCGATTTTTTTCTCTGGGTTTCTCCAATCACCTTCTTAGCTATTACCTGGAGTGCATTCATATTTTTAAATAATCACTATCTCCTGTAGTCTGCTCAGGATAATATGGCTTAAACTGTTCTCCAGAGACTCTAAGTTTGTCCGTATTACTAATTGTTTTGTTGGGGGGTCTGCTTCTGGGAGTTAGCGCCTCGCTCAGAAGTTTAAATTAAGGACTGGTGGACATATATATGCTCTAGTAACATTTCCTGACCGATGTGCCAAGAGCTAATCGTATTCCTTATATATATGAAGTAGCGAGACATGAAAAATAACTCAAGATCTTTTCGATTTGTAACTTGTTTGCAATGTGAGAGATATTACCCTAACCCACTAATCTCATATGTATGTATACAACCTCCACTCATACGAATCTTCTACGTTATGTATCGTGAGAGAGTCGTCTTGTGTGTGTGTTCTGTCCTCAGCGTGCGTGCTGAGCGCGAAGTTCTCAACCGTTTCCGTCCCAGCGATATATAGACCCTACGTACTACAAGAAAGTAATCTGAGTCTTACTTAACTATGAACGTAGCTGAAGAATAATACGCTCAAATGCAACACTCTTTTTTTCATGTGGATAATAGCCTTAAATATCGTTGGGCTTGCATGTGTTTTGTCGGCACTGTTCGACTTCCCCATGGATCGTGACGGCAACGGTGCGATTTCACGCAGACACGCACGCTCTCTCAAGGTCAGAGAGAGCAGAATGCAGGGTAGGGCGTCGCCCTGCTAAACTTCGACTGTCGTGCACATCTTCTCTCAGGCTAGTTTCTCTAATTGAATGAGCCCGCAACGTCAAGCGCATTATTAGGTATAATTATAATAATGTTTTTATCAGCTGAGGAGGAATAAGATTTCTTCTCGGTTTTGAATTTTAAGAATACACATAATTATTACTGTGAATCCCTAAAGCAGTAAATTCCAGGAGGCCGCGCTCAAAGATGAGTGTTAAACTTAACCGAGGACGGACTCCACCATACCAATGACACCACCCCATTCGCGTCAGGTACGTTCTCCAAACGCAGTGGTAGTGTTAATGGTATAGTAATAATAAGACGAGTTCATTTGGTTATTGTGAGGGATCCACCGGAAGAAGGACGTAACAACGGTATATTGTGTCGCGACAAGTTGATATTCTCTTACAGTTAAGACCATCTGTATCTACCCCTTGAGGTTACGTCTCATATTTACGTTCATGTATATACTACATGCGTTAATAGTCCCTAGATAAACTTGGGTGTTATAAATGGATAGATAAAAAATTACTTCTTACGATTATTGATTCTTTATGATACTTTTTATTTAGGTTTTACTAATATCTATAACCAGAAATATTTAGTTACTTCGTTTAATATAATTTATAAGAAAATGATTTAATCTTCTGCAATAAATATTTATTATTATAGTACAGGATATTTTGAAATTAAATTTCGCTATTATTACTTATGATTGATTATATACCCAAACTTTGTATGTTAGAATAATTTAGGGAAGATTATTTATTTTGGTTGAAGTAAGAATTACGAAAAGATTTATAAAATCCCTTTATCTCACTATGGATAATTTTAGCAAGATTTGATTATATTAAAGTCAAATACTATATATATATTGTGTGTTCTATATTTTACTTCCTTTTTATAATTCGTACATTACACTTATAAAAAAATGTTATTATATTTGCTAAAGATAGTTAGCACTGTTGATTTTATTACTTTTCAGAATTTTCGTCCGTTAGAGGTTTATGTATTAAAAATAGATACACATAAACAACCTATATCTCATACTCAGCAACTATAACTCGCCACTAAAGATTATAGCTCCCTTCAAGATATACACTTGAGTCCTAGCCATCTATAGCCATATGCTGACTAACCTAACAACTATCATCACAACAAAACAAACCTCTAAGACTCTCAACACAAGACAAAAGTATACAAATGTTCGAAATCCGCGCAATATCGAAACAAAGGACTCGTTGATAACGAACAATAACCTATTCTTACAAGTAATTTTTTTAGCTCAAGAGCTACATGTCCCAATACGGCATAGATAAGTTACGCCGAACTACGTTACAGCAAGGGCTATATACATAACAACAACACAAAATCATAAATGCTGCGGATAATGTTACGTGAGACGCCCTCGTATCCATTTATTTTTTTCTGAAATTTTATGCAAAAGTAAAATTAATTATCTTACACGCCCCGAGACGAACTACTGCTCTTTAAAGTGTATGTATCTGTAAATAGATAGTAAAATATGTCTCAACAAGGCAAAAGTTCAATCTAGATTGGATGTGTGCTAGAAAAACTTTGCCAAAGAACAACGCGATTATTATTCCACAAAATTTAGGATTAGATTCGTTTAAACTTTATTCCCCGTCAATTTAAAACACTACAGTCAAGTTTTATCGAAGATTTATCGTCCCGGGCATTTGTTAGAAAAATGACATTAAATTACTCTTAGAATGGATTTATGGTATAGATTATTATAAAATAACATTCAAATGAATAATGCAATGACACCTGCAAATGGGATCGATTAAGCTATTAAAATAACATTTTACCAATGTCTGAGCTGACTGCGAGGGGGATGTAGCTTATTTAGATATCAGTTGTAGTTTGAGAATTGAAAATCACAGATGAGTAAGATAGTATATAAATATTATATATTATATATTATAGATATATGTATAAGATATAATATATATATATGATATATATATATAGATATATAATATATATATATAATATTATGAATATATATATATATATATATATAAATAGTTCATAATATTATATATTAATATTACTACTAATAATATATATATACATATTATATTATTATATATATATGATTTAATAATTATAGAAATAGTAATAGAAGAAGATATACATAATATATATAGATAGGTTAATATATATATATAGAGATATAAATATTAGTATATATATAGTTATATAATATTAATATATATATATATAATATGTATAGTAATATGAATAAATAGTAATAGAATAATGAATCATATATAAGATATGTTAATATTATGGAGAAAAGGAAGATCGGAGACCAGTGATAACTCTTTATATCGCTATCGCTTGAATTACAGTCATAAAACAGGAGAAAGTGGCTCGAGTTGACAACCGTAACCATAGCCCTGTGACCCTAAAGTCATATTAGTAAAAAATATATATTATATATGCAGAGAATGCCATGGAAACCGTTGTGGAACAAATGTATTATAATATATATGCAGAAGTCTAAACCTTGATTAATTTATTATCAACAAACATTAAACTTCAGTATAAAAATGTCTCTATTGTGTAAATTAGTCTTTCAAATTTAGGAACAGTATTAGAAAGACATACCCGAAGATTATAATTCATATTAAGTCGTGCTAGATGTTTAGTTTTCGCGTTCAACAGATTTGAAAATCCTTGTTCACACAGATTAAGTACTATGGAACTTCAGCAAAGAGTTCAGAGCAGCATTAGTTACAGCAGAGTAAATCTCATTCATTTTAGACCAGAACTTGGCCAGGAAAAGTTTCAAATACACTTTTGAAACTGAATCGTTTACCAACTCTAGGAATTCTTCTCGAATGCCTAGTGTGGAGAAGGAACACAAAAACAATGAATGGGTTTCGAATCAATTATGATTACAAGTCACTCAGTTATGGAAAATATGACTGTAGCTCCATCCGCAGAGAAGCTAGATGGGTTTGCGCAAGCTGTACCATCTCTGGTTTCTATTTTCGATATTCCTTTGCTTTCATCAACTGCCTCACCAAAGTCTTCAAACATGCCAAGATTTCTATTTAATTAATAATAAATATTATATATCTATATAATATATAATATAATATTAATTATATATACTATAATATAATATATTTATATCAATTATATATATATTTTGAAAATTACTACAAGAAAAATACAAACAAACATAATCTTTAGAATATAGAGAGATAGTCTTATTAATAAATTAAATTTATATTATATATAATAATATATTATATATATATATATATATATATTAATATAATATATATTTAATATTAAATAATATTAATATAATTATATATTATTAATATATTATAAAATATATATATTATAATATATATATATATATATTAATAATTAATTATATATTGGATATTATAAAACACATTTAAATCATTAAATTAATATAATAATATTATAGCCTATTTAATGACGCTATAAAGACTGATCGAATAGCTTTGTAGTATATGGCATAATACTATTATAATAATATATATATATAATATAAATATAATATATATAAATAAATATTAAATTAATATTAATATTTAATATATTATATTAATTAATATTATAAATATATTATATATATAATACATCTATATAATATATATAATATAGATATATTAATATATTATATAAAATATTATATAATATAATTAATATATTATAATATAATATATTATATTATATATATATATATATATAAAATATATAATAAATATATATATATTATAATATATAAATATAATATATATATATATTATACTATATATTAAATATTATAAAATTATATAATATTATAATTAATAATATATAATATATATATGAATAATATATATTAAATTAATGATTATATAAGAGTATATAAATATAATAAAGTAAAGAATATATAAGATATACTATATAATATATAAGATATAATATATTAAATATTAATGAGATATAGTATTGCCATTGAGGATGAAGACAAATTCATGCGAGTAATATAAATTAACTAGCACATTGATCGAGAAGCAGTCAAGTAGTAAAAAAGGTAATTAAATATAACTAAATATAAAAACCAATATTTTGAAACATGAATAAATATTATTAAGTAATAAATATAAATACAACATCTTATCAAATATATTATTCATCTAAATATTCATATTATAAATGGATTATGAATTAATTAAGTAGATATAATTCGATAATGAATTATGATTAATTGAATATTAATTATTAAACATTATAATGAATTATTATAATTAATAAGAATGATACTACACTGAAAATTGAGACTAAATCTTCATAGTTTCCATTAAATGACTCATGATTTATTATGTAGCAGGCCAGCCTAATTTCGATGCTGCTTCTTTTGAACATTGATTCCCCAAAGATTCTATCTAGTAGTATAAAAGACGATAATAGAATATAGAACAGAGAAGATAATAATATATAGAAAAGTACTGCGTTCAAAACAATATAGTATCACAACATGTTATGGCCGATTGAGATTCTTCGATAGTATGAGACAGCTTATTGCGTAATAAATAAAAAGATGCGCCAAAAATTGATTATTTGTCATATTAACTAAGAGAAATATATGTAATATTACAAAAACGTTAATACAATAGCTCATATTTCGAGGGATGCGCGATAGTAGATATCAGGGTAATCACTGACAAACTGGCAATTTTTAACAATTCACAAACCTCTTTATTTATATTATAATATTAAATATAAGATAATGTAATTTTTAATGTTTATAATGCATCTATAAAGATAAAACCAGCTTAATCCTTGTAGTGTACTTAACATTTATCAACAACACGAAACAAAGGTTACGTAAAATATATTTAATTTTCTGTAGCTAAAATAAAATAGCATACATAACTCAAATAATCGCCCTATAATGATCCTCATATTTACATTATAACTGGGGAGATATAATGATTAAATTATGTTGACAAATAACTGTCATTATATTTAGTCTGTAATTAACCGATTTGAGTCTTATCTCTTCCAGAAAGGAATTTACTATATAAGAACGAGCTTTGAGAGAAAGAAAAAAAAGAAAAAAGATAGATATTTGAAAATATGTGAAAGTACGCTGATGGAAAGTCTTTTAGTCCTTGCAAATTGAAAAAAAATACCTGAATGGAATAAGCTAAGATAACATAGTTTAAGAGATACATTGTGCTAAGTTTTGCAGCCGAAAATAAGCAGCTGCACTTTTTAGAAGTCAATATTTTTGTACGATTCTGAATAAAAAAAATCTAATTGAAATTTTCCAAGAAAGAGGAAGCAAAATAAATGTAATTGCAGAAAGCAATAAAAACAGTAGGAAATGATAAAAAAAGCTTGAAAAACATACATGAAATTCTGCAGTATAACGTTAAATTTCTTTTTTAAATTTCTTCACGCGTTCTCTGTTTTGCATTACCTCAGTTATCTTCGCATTGTCACTCATCCATTTTGAGAGATGTGATTTATTATTTTTTTAATTTTTTTTGAGTAATTTTTATTAAGGTATTCTTTGGCAATTCTGCCCAAAATTCAGTATGTTGTGAGTATAGTTATTACCTTAAGAATGTGCGAATAATTATTTACAAATACGATTAAATAAAAATAAATATGCGAAACAGAGTATATGACTAGTGTTTAAGATGTAGGAGGGTATAAGAAAAAAGATAAGCAATAAGAGATATTACATGAAATAGCGTGAAAGTTAATTATTTAAAATACGTGTTGATAACATTGGAATTTTCATGCCAAAATAAATTAAAACTTATTTATGTTGTTTTATGGAAGCACAGTTAGATGAAATGTCTGAAATGTATTGAACATTTAAAAGAAACATGAGTAAGTAAATTGATATGTATGTAGTCTTAGATTTTAGAAACGCTAGTAGAATTAGTTAGTAAATAAAGAAAAGAAAAAGGAACAGCAATGTACTAAATTTAAAAAAAATGTTTAAACCAACAACAATATTTCAGAAGCTAGTTTTCAGTTAATATTTTCTATTGTTTAATGCGGGAATTTTTTTTTTTCTAATAGCAATTATTTAAAAGAAGCTTTTATAAACTGCTTGTTAAATTTTCCAGTATTTTACACAAAGAAGCGGTGTGTGCACAGCATCTTAAACTCGCTAGAAAATGTTATTTTTATGTCCTTTATAACTATTAACAAACATCAATTCACTAACCTAATGGATGAGGGTCGATACTCCATTTTTGGGGCTAGACATGTTACAATGTCAGATGGTAAAGCTGTAGTTAGGTAATATAGCGATTTGTTAGAAGAAGAAAAAAAGGCTTCTCTTAAGTGAAAAAGAACATGGATATCCAAAACTCACCGACATGAATTAGTGTGCACAATTTTTTTTTAAGTAACCTGAACGTGCTGTCCCGTCAATGTTTGGGCATATAAAAGCTTTCAAAAAACAAACTAGAAATTTTATCAAAGGACCAGAAAAAAAAGACGTATATTTCACTATTACAGAATCATTGTCAACTTCAAATTATTTAACTGACAATGCAGGAAATGAAGCAAATATATTCAAAATGTATTTTTCTGTAATAAAAAATGTAAAACATTCACTCTCAGAGAATTCCAATTCTGAGAAATCAACGTCACCTTACAGTTCATCAAATTCTCTCAATTCTATTCAGTTTGAAGACCTTATTTTATCAAAGAGTTACATTTGCTTGCCATTAGTAACTTGGAAATGGAATCAGTTGACTTCCAAGAAAGGGCACTAATTATTGGCAACTTTGGAGTTGTTGGTTATGTAGGGATAAAAAACAAAATTTATTGACTTTAATCTGAAGATGAAAGAAAAGGAAGTTGTGAATATAGGAAAGAGAAGAAATCTTTTAAAAGCAAAGAAGGAAACCTCATTCTTGCATTGCGGAACTCATTAAGAAACTATTTTGCATTAACTAAACAGTTGCCTTTAGCTATACTGGCAATATCAGGTTTCTCTTATTCAAGTGAACAGTTGTTTTCATCTATGAATTTCATAAAATCAACCACCTGGAATCTCCTTGTTATCAACTAAAATATAGAACCACCTATGGAATCTCCATTGGTAGTGAAATTTACGGAATAGATATAAGAAACTGGCGTTTTATAATTGTGTGCAAATTAAAGAATATAGATACGGATTATGATAAGCATATAAATCTCAAACTAAAACAATAGCAGCTAATTTACAGAACAAGCTTCCCTCAGTTATGAAGGATATACCCCCGGAGATATGATGCAAACTGATATAGGTATGAATGTCAATCCCAGACAAGATAAAAGATATAGTAGAGAATCTATGTAAAATCCTTAAGTAAAATGTTGAGATAATTCGCGTTATAAATGAAAGATTAATATAGTTATATAGAACTCTCAAACAGATTAAATTCAAACTTCATACCAGGATCGTTATTTTTTTATTTAATTTTTTTAAATTTCTTTAACAATAATAATAGATAAATTTGATCAGCTCATTATATGAATTAAAATTACTGTGTGAATTTGTCGATTGAGTGCAAGATAAATATATATGTATCATTTGGATTTCAGGATATGTAGAAATATCACTGCAGAATGAAGTGAATGAGAGACCACATGAAATTATTAAAGTTGAATAAAAATTGACATGAATTATAGTGACTAACCCGAGAATATTATGACCAACACTAAATAGGTTCATAATACTAAAAATAATTACAATTAATAACCGAATTTCTACAGCTGTTACATAAATAACTCTTTCTTATAATTGGTAGCATTTAAACTATCACTACCCAGTAAAAAACGAAAAGGAGTTGGGTTTAGTATGGCATATTTAATTCGAAAGTTTTCTCCCTGGTCTGCACACTTGACTAATGTCAATGCGGTATTCTAATGCTCCATTAATCAATAAAGGGTTAACAACCTCACCTTCAATCAGCTTTCCTTAGAAAGTGCAGTTGTTCACAATATTAGTACCTTTCAAACCTTTAAATATTCTATTTTGTTACTAACTCTTTCAACCAATAATAAAAATTAGTAATTTTAGGGAAACAACAACAAACAGACAAATCCACATCTACTACTCTCTCTCATTAAAAGAACATTAATCATAAAAGACAGTTACCATTGAATAATTTCAGTAATTTGCGCTTCCCATTGAGCAATGGACTCTTTTTTGCTGCGGAGGTCAGAATATTCTTCTTCTAAACTTTTCCGTTCACTCTGGAGTTTCTCCAAGTTCTCCTTCAACTGAAATTTAATATTTAGAAATTTAGAAAACTATTGAAAAAGATACTTTTTAAATATTAATAGACTATCAAAAAGGAGAAAAATTATCAAAGAAAATATATTACCTCTTCGATACTTCTCTCTCTCTTCTCTCTCTCTCTCTCTCTCTCTCGCTCTCTGTTCTCTCTTCTCTCTCTCTCTTCTGAAAGTAAACTATTTGGTGAAGGAAAAGGATTCATATATATATCGGTGATATATATAATATATATATATATACTCATTATAATTGTAACTATATCTCATGTGGACCAGAGTAATTAATATAGATATACAACGAATGAAGTCAATTAAGATATATAGGATATTTATATATATATATAATAGTAGTATATAGATTTATCACTTATAGACTATATATATATAAGGGTGATTATATTGGAGTTTGTTTTTTACGAGTAGAGAAAAGAAACGGCTTAGCATTGAGTTATAGTGAAAGTCTATTATGGAAGTCGGAGAGAACATGTATGGAATTTACTTTTTAAAGATTATTCTCATTTTAAGAAATGGTTGGCCCGCGAGTAACGAGGTTTAATGAGGTCATACTTGAGTCGAAGAAGGAGAGACGCGAGCGCGAAGTTCGAGGAGTTAGCGACCCGGGACGATATGTCGCGAATAAAACGGGAACATATGTTAGGTTCTGAAAAGCATCGATGGAGAATGTGTGATGTACCTGCAGACGAAGATGAAATGTTCACAGTAACCGAAGAAAGATAACTCCAGTAGATGTTGATATCGCACGATCTAATTGACGATCCAAAACGGTGGAATCAAATGGACTCAAACAAAGAGAATAATTTTCTTAAGGTCACAGTGTTCATCCGGACTGGAGAGTATGGCAAGGTTTCTTGTCTTGAGAACCAGAAGGCTCACGGAGGCACAGGGCATTCGATTGTGAGAGAAGGCAGCAAGATATGATACCGGTTATCATCGGCTCGCTGAGTGAAACGTTCACCCATTAACAGAGGTTACATTCTTCGTCCGGAATCATTTTTTAGGAGAAATATGGACGATGATTGCCGCGCCCAGAATAGACCAACACCAAACTAGTATGCATTTCTTGTGGCTGTAGTTGGGATTAGCTCTTTAAAACTCCTCAGGTTGCTCATCAGCCCAATATACGGCAGTATCTGATAGTTGTTAACATTTTCCCTTTGAGCAAGGAAGGAAGCTATGGCCTCATTTGCTGAACAAATCTTCGAGATAAAACAGGATTTTCATTGAGCAGCTTGTGAGAGACATTCACTGACAACACGCTCAAAACAAGTAGGCCGGCTTCTTCCTGTCCAGTTGGATTTTGTTGCTTAACCCAAATCCTTACGCAAAATACGCCAGGATTTGTGGCGTTACGATAAACTAGCTCTTGGGACGAGCCGGAAATAGATTCGTCAGGGTCGTCGCCACACTGAAACTACAGTTCGCCATTTATCTTCATTGCAGATGCGACGTGGGTTCTAATCTTGTGGGTTTCTTCCAATTATGAAACTGCGGTTTTAAATTTGTGGGATGGTTGGCAATAGTGGTTTCGGTATAGGTCTGTGATGCGCACCAATTTGTTGCTCTAAGTGCACGAAACACATTTTTCACAGAACGATGATTTTCGTAATACAGCTGAACAATTTGGAGACGTTGTTGCGATGTGAGTCTTTCCATGATGATTTGTCAAACAATACTGGAAAAGAAAACGGATGTTTACACGTTAACAAACCCACCAATGAATCCACCAATTATATATATATATATTAATATATAATATATATATTATATATATTATATATCATATATATATATATTATAGTATATATATATAATATATTATATATCATATATATATATATTATTATATAAATATATATATTTTAATATATTATACTAATAATCTTATATATATTATATATATAGTATATATTATATAGATAGACTATATATATAAATAGAATATTAAATAAAATGAAGTAATATTAATATAATAGAATATAATATGAAAATTATATATAGATATATTATATTATATTATCTATAGAATAAATATGATATAAAACTATTTTTACAATTAATATTACAACAAAACTAATCCATATCGACTTTATATATATATAATATTATATAGGTGTACACTAGCTATAGATATATGTCAATATTATTAATTAGTGGATCTATAATATAATATTACAATCTATCTTACTATAATATTAACTTAACCTACGCCCTGTAGTGTACTTTATATTTTTAAATAAACTACTACTTAATACTATAATCTTTAACTGCCAACCACATACTATACCTTAACCTTTTTAAATATTTCTAATATAAATAATATAATTTTTTATATCTTATATAACTAATATTATATACTAATACTATATACTAATATAATTTATTATAATCATAATTTATTATATAACTACTGCTACTTACTACAATAATATATCTACTTACATACCGTAACTGTTATCTCTTAGTACTCCCTTATTCTCGTATTATTAAATTATTATTATTTTATTATATATATATTTATTATAATTGATTTAATTATTATATTAATGTTTTATAATTTAATTATATTAATTATTTTATTATATAATATTTACTACTATTATACTATATTATCTCAGACCTCATACCTACCTGCTATCTACTCTTTTCTTCAGGGTGGAATTGACCCCGATTTTTAAAATATATCCTCTGAATAAATACTGATTATATTATCTCGTATATTTATAATAAAAAATATCAATTATTTCCTTTCTCGATATTTATTTCATTATTATTGAGATTGAAAAAATATATCGTTGTAGTTTTTGAGATATTATTATTTATTAATTAATCGATTTTTTTTTCGATATTTATTTATTTATTTAATTATCTCGTGTTATTATTATTATTTAACTCGACATTTATTTATCCAATCTTAGTTATTTATTATATCTAGTTTTAGAATAGTATAAAATACTAACTAACTATCATAATACATAAAAACTCCTCTAGGTTTGTTCTCATACTATATATAATATGTATACGTTTATATTCTTTATATATTAGTTACCGATTACTTTTATTAAAGTATGGTTATATCTATATATATAATTATATATATATATATTAATATATAGAAATATATATATATACTCTATTTATATATATTATATTATAGCCTCCAGATTAGCCCGAAACGCACAGTTGAAAACAACGTGAGGCTGCTACTCAGACTATGCAACATTGGAATTGTTACATTGTGTGGAGGTCGGTCAGTGTGCAAATTTCAGTCTATGTTAATGTTATTCCAGAACTCACTGTAAAACTAATCAGTCTCGAAATAATCAGAACTAACAACGTCTCTTGGCGTGGAAATTGAACGAATGTGTTCTGACTTCTCTCGTACTCTCTGAACCCGCGGACTAATGACTCGTGACTCCGATAACAGTGCTCATCTGGCTGAAATATCCCTTAAACATTAATGACCAGCTGATAGGATTTCCTCTCTTAGACTCCGACTAGTATTACCTCACGGCCTTTTTATATGCATAAAATAATTATAACCGTAAACTTATACCGACTCCGGACTTATACGGAACTACTCATTCTATATATTATCTTTCAATACTATAAACTACTATCACCCTTCTTTAGGATAAATAATTATATATATATATATATATTAATATATACTATATATATTATAGATAAAAGTATCGATCTCCGTTTCGTAATGGCAGTTAAATAAGTACTTTATGATTACCATTATATAAATATAATATTATATATATTATAAATATATTAATATATATTATTAATAATATTATATATATTATATATTATTTATCTATATCTATTTGGTATTTAAATATATTATATATATAATTTATTTTATAGAGATAATATATTTCCTTTTTTCTCAGTTAGACAGTGACAGGTATATATGTAAAATTTATTAAAATATATGAATTAAGCGACGTTAATGTTAACTCAGAAGAAAGTGGTTATTATAGAAAATGAATAAGGAACTTCATCTTTCAGGGCTTTTCCAACTCTGTCAAGTTTCCACTCCAAGAGTATGTGACTAAGTACTGGAGTTATGTTGTTAGAAAGCGTTGATTGTTGGATCTTGAGGAACGGGTGAGGTGTTTTGAATTTTTGTGATAACGAGTGTGTGGAATAGTTCTAATAAGCCAATCCTTAATTTTATTAGTAAAAATATTAAAAACTATTTATTGTTGAAGTCACTTATTTTCGTATAATTAAAAATTTTGAATATAATAATCATTTTAAGTATTAATAAGACTACAATCTTCAAATAATGTAGATTTCTTTATTTATTACCATAAAAATATATTTAAAATATAACAACGAATTAATTTCTAATTAGGTTATTGTGTAAGTTCACAATGATACTAATGTTACGACTCTGGATAAGTTGGGATTTAAGAAAAAGTCTATATAATTTTTAATAATAAAATGATAGTTAATCAAAACAAATTTGAATAATGAATAAAGTTCTGAACTTTAAATAATAATGAATAAGCTATATGTAGTTATTGATGATACCAAATACATAACTTTTAGTAATTAGATATTATATAATTCGTTAATTTAAGTTATTAGATATTTAGTCATCGAAACAAATCGTAATCGCCTCAGATATAGATGATTTAAGACTAGTCATAGGTATATCGTATGTTAACTTTAGTAATAATACCAACTCAAAGGTCATGATTCCGGATATTAGATTTTCTGCAATGATTTATCTCGTCCACCACTGACACTGAACCATCCACGAGTTAACGTAAATCAGAATCAGGCTGTCTCGAGTGGACTGCAAAAGTCTTGTCACTAACTAGATTGAATAAATAAATAAACTATAAAAATTTCATGAGAAAAGGAAAATAAAACTATGATAGCTGTTTTAATTTCTTATTTTATTCAATTTGTAACTCAAGTTAGTTATCTTTAATCATAATATATACTATTAATATAATATATATATATATATTATATATATTTATATTATTATAAATTTAATATTTATATAGATAATATATATATATAATATATAATTATATCATATAATATTATTTCATTATTATTATTATTTTATATTATTATTGATTATATTATTATTATTATAATTATTATTTACAAAGCAAAATCACTTGTATCATCTATAAACTAAAAAGCTAGTTGATTTAGAGTTATGCTCGGAAAGTATCAATCTTAATTCCTTTCATTTTGAGCAAAACTTTGTTTATATGTATATATAGATTAGTGTTCGTTTGATCGAGACTGACGTTACGCATAACGTAGACTATAGATATTTTCATTGCTAACTAATAAACTAGTCAGAGGTAGGATAAGTAATGTTTTAATATACATTCCAAATAATTTATTATGATATAGGTCGCATATTATTCCACTTGTATCACTGTGTAATAACTTAATAAATTAGTGATTAGTTGTATATTAATTCAAAGAGACAATTATGAATCATTATATGGTATGAGCCTATAGTCGATTCCCCTCACCTACTCTTCACTGTATTTTTTTGATATCACCGAATAAAGACGTAAAAATATCTATAAAACTCACAATTTTTTGTGTATTATTTTATACAACGACTTTGTATAGGGTACGTATAACGTAAGAACTGAAAATATGGGGTAAAATGAAGAGTTTCAGTTCAACTTCAGGAGTATGTCCGTAGGGAGGAGGATAAATTTTATTTTTTTCCCGCCGATTAAAAAAATTTATTTTTTTGAAAAGAATATCGGCGCTTTCGATATTATTATAGAAATAACTAATAACATGGATATATCGCGTCATATAATTGGTCTTAAGAAAATTATGCCGCCTCCCAACCATAGTGATATATATCATGGTATATCTGAGACTCAGATAATTATACGTCTGGAGACTATTCGCCTGCTGGAATAAGAGGTTATATCTCAGTGATTTTTTCTGTGCCTCACCAATCCAAAAGTATTATTGTAACAAATATATGTATTGTTCAGTATGAATTATATATAGTTATAATAATAATGCTAACATTAGAGAATGAAATTCGTATATATAATAAATATATGTGTATTAATGTATTATGAATATATCGATTATTTAATAGACTGATACGATTGTGTAAGGTTAATGCAATAATATATAGTGGTAATAAAATGAGAGAATTATAAAAATATACTATTGGAAAGTACCGTATTATAGAGTATTGATATTATATATGATAATATTATATTTATTATTACTATTCATGTTAGGAAAGTATATATAAATGTGTGATACGATTAGATAGTATTGGTTATATAAGTGTGAATATTGTATAAGTGTAGTGTGAGTGATATTCTTATGACGTAATCAGATATACCTGGACTTTATCGGTATAATATATAATTAGTAGTATATATAATAGGTACTATATTAACGAGAGGAAAAAGTTATATGTAATTGTAAATGATCATAAGTGAATTATAATTGTGAAAGTCTTATTAGTGAATGAGTATATATAGTAAGTATAATGGTGATTAGTAAGTTTATAAGAATGAAAGTAGCGAAGAAATAAAAGTATTATATTGTAAAATAATATGATGAGTTAAATGGCTAGGGATTTGGTATTATATATGTTAAGGATGAGTATATAATTATTATGTGTGCTACTCAATTTGTATATCACTTATAAGTAGAGTTCAAGAGGATATTAAACCCCATCTATAAATAATATTATGCCTAGATATGAATGTACTACATTAGAATAGATAAGCATGATATACTGATTTACTACGTATATCCGCCAGTATCAACTGCAGTTGACTAATGCTATACTATGATATTAGTAGTTTAGTAATTTTTATCTGTAACTGTCGGACGATGATTTATCACTAATTATAAAAATTAAAGGATATAGATAATAAATAGTATATGAGATTGGTATAGTTAAGGCTAATATATCATAGGCTCCTACTGTACCTGAACAAGAAAGCTACTTAAATATAATCATGGATTACATGATTAAAAGATTAAGCAATATATCTTAATAATTTCTAACATTTTCTGATCTTATTTGTTTGAATACATGGATATATGGGGTATGCATATGTATCTTATCTAATGTTTTCCTATCTTATTATTATTGTCTACTCTATCTATTTAAATATCTTATTTCATTATGTATTTTATCCATCTAATTTATCTATTTTAGTATCTATTCTATTATCTTATTATCTATTCTATCTATTTCATCTATCTAATTTATCTATTTTATCTATAGAACTCTTACAATCTTCCTTTCTATTTTATCTATTCACATATCTTTTTAGAATTATTTTCTACCATTTTATTTTATCTAGCTATTATATAAAAGTGTCGAAATAGTCCTCATTAATATCAAGTTTCTTGAATTTCATTAGAATAAATTCACTTGCGAGATAATGAAAGTCAAGGGCTATTAAGAGACTTAACCACTGGCATGTTGAATATGCGCCTGTTTTACGATAAAGTTTTAAAATTTCATTTACTCTTGTATCAGTTAGCAAGCCTTCGTTAGATAAAATCCCAGATAAATATAATATAAAGTTTGATATTTCATTAAACCTGTATTTAATAGTTTCAATTATATATATATTATTCACTATTGTAACATTCATAAAACCTCGAATCTCTTCTGTCATCTTGTAAGAGGATAGCTATGTTCCGATGTAGGTATGATTGTATATTTTAAGTATTTATACATCCATGATCTCGATGATTTAAGGATGCTCCAAATTAATTCGTGATACTATTGAGTTGATAGCTAATTAATCGAACAATGGGAAATAATTAAATACAGTATTATAGTAATTAAACAAAATAATATAGTACATTAAAATGTATGTCAGAAAGCCAAAACTAATATTGGTTATATATGAGCCGATGGGTATATATTAATTAATATTATTTAAAATATATTATGATTTTATCATTATCTTGCTCCTCGAGATCCAAGTTCCATTACATTCCTATCTCTAATCTAAGGAACTAGTGATGGTAAGTTAATGATGACTCTTAGCGTGATGCAACGTTGAATAACAGAAAGAATATGTAGCGAGCTTAGTGTATTAATTTTATAATATATAAGAATAGAAGATTAAGATATTGAATGTGTAGTTGTTAGTGAATAATAATTTTGTCGGTTGATAAGAGAAAGCCCCAGTACTATATATATAGTACTAACTTTTTTTAAGCCCAGCTATACCGCCCCTTTATACCTTTTTTATGTGAAGTAATCATTAGTACTATATTGTATACGTACCTACCTAATAGTGTCAGCAAAATATCCTTAGATACTACTATATGAGTCTCTTTTCAAATCGTGAGAGGTTATATACGGGCGACTGAACTACTCTAACTTATGGCATCTCGGCAAATTTAATTATATATATATATTATGAGATTAATTAAAATTGCATTGTGATCTCAAGTATAAGGTGATATATATATTTATATAATACTCACCTATAACCGCCCATACCCTACTTGATACCTAGCTATATATATCCTTCGCCATTTCTACTTATCCTATATTATTATAGAGAATACCTTTTTTATTCATCGCATATAATCATAACTAGAAATCTCAGCGTTTTCTAGTTCTAAATGCAAGCATTCCTACTCTATCTTTTAACTGACTTATATAAATATCCACTTTTTTACTCATATCTCTATAGAGTGTGTCCTCCATATATCCGGTATTACTCTTACGTAATTTATACTCCATGAAACGGCATCGTCTTTAACCACTAAGAGATCTCAAATATACCATCATACTTATATATCTATATACTCACATATCTATACCTTGTTAACTCTAACTATAATGATCAAAAACACTTCTCAACTATATATATAAATACTATATATATATACAGTTAACTTATTATACTATATAATTTGTTAATTAGTAACATGTATAAACCTCAGGACCTATAACTTTCTTATTCTTATCATCCTTCTTATGATAACTCTCTAATACTCGATATTTCATTACTTAATTATTATTTATATCACTAAATTATCTTATTATGCTTATATCTCTATATAAGTGTCTATTCTCTGAATCACAATTAGATATTAATGTACTTGAGACCTAAACCTTATAAGTATTTTCTACACGAACTCAATTATAAGGTGGTCTCTATTATAACTACTTATACCATATAACAACTATGGTTAATAATATATAAATAAACTTAACCATTATATAAATATATATAATACTATTATGTAGTATATATATTATATATATAATATAATATATTATAATATATATATATTTTTATTATAACAGTAAGTATATTATTATCATATATATATAATATATATATAATAATATATATATATATATACTATATTATATATATATATTAATTATATTAATTATATATATATAATATTTAAATATTTATAATATTTAATATTATAATATAACTATACCATATTTATATATACCGTTATATAATTAATAAATGATAATTTCATATAAATCCCTATACTATATATATATAAGTATATTATATAATTATAGTAATTCTCATCATAAGTCTCAGAGATCTCTAATTACGCTCATTATATCTGCAATTATATATATAATATATATATATATATTATAATATATATAGAGACTCGAACATAGTTCTTTTTCGAGACTATTAGTATTAAATCTATTGTTATGATTATTAATTTTTTTTTTTTACTTTGTTTCGTTTAGCCTTTTATAATTAATAGTTATATATATAATTAATATTTATATCAATCATATAAAAAAATACGATACAATACAATATTATATATAGATATATTTATAATATATATATCTTAATCATATAATATTATATATAATTATATATATATATATTTATTATATTATAGTAATTATATATACTTAATATATATATTATATTAATAATATTTAATATATACTATATAATTTAAAATATATTAATACTTTAATTAATATTATAATTATATTTATAATATATATATTAATATATTTATATATATATATATATAATATATTACTTTATTAAAATATATGGACGGCAAAAA
>JABUQX010031207.1:0-2500 GCA_015478945.1 Trachelipus rathkii | reverse complement strand
TAGAGAGGCTCAGAGAAAATAAAGGTGATTGAATATTATTTAGTGTAGTGAATTGAGTTGAGGATTATAGGTGAGGGGTAATATTTACTAAATGTGATTGTGGCCATTTGAGTGACCAAAGGATATTATGTATAACTACCCACATTGCCGATATATGAATTATGCTTATATTAAGTGTGAGAGTTCAGTCGTACTCCCTGATCTCCGTGTACGCTTCTAGCGGTGGGTTTCTCTAAGATCTGCCGTCATAAAGTAATTTTTCTTCACTGAATAAGTATAAACTACTCTTAGTAGGTAATACATTATATATGAATAGTATATGATATATAGACGGTGGGTTTTTAAAAGTGCATGGGTGGCTCTTATCTTATATTCGTAACTTTCTCATAGTCATAATTCTTCGATATACTTTATTCTTGTTTCCAATGTTGTATCATGTACTAAGTTCATAATCTACCTTCCAGATCTCTAATGTAGGTAATAAGGTTATTATTGAAGTATTATATATATTATACTTATATATAATTATTATTAATTATATTTATATAAATATATATCTATAATATAAATAATTTTATATATATATAATATATATATATTAATATATATACTACTTATATTATATATATCTAATATATTATTATAAAATATATATAATATAAATTAATAATATTAATTTATATATATATATATATAATATATATAAATTATATATTATATATTTAATATATATATTACCTCCAGTTTATAATATATAATATGACGGCTACTGAATAGGGAAAATAAACATATTCATTTTTACGGCGGATTTAGAATTAGGCTATTATATATATATATATATTAACTATTTAATTAATATCATATATAATTAATTATATATATATACTTATATTAAAAATAATTATAACTATATAATATATATATATAATATTTATATATATTATATATATATAATATATTAATATATAGTATAATAGATTATATAATATATTATTAACATTATATATTATATATATATTATATTATATATATATAAATAATTAATATATTTTAATATATATTATATATATAATTATATAAGTGATTAATATATTAAATTATATATAAACTATATATATTAAAATAAAATTCAAAGTTATATATATTATTTTGAATAATTATTCGAATTAATAAATATATAAATTTGCAGATAGCTTAGATAATATATGTAAATAAGGTTAAATAAAATACCCTATTATTTGATTATAAAAAATATTCTATTATTTTAATCTTATTACATATTATATATTTAAACAACATAATAAATGATTGTAGCATTAAACTTGCTCTTACATATTTTCTATCTGGTAATTAAGCTTTTCCAATGTCTAAACTACTTCTAATTAAAGCCAGTTCTGTTAGGTTTATTTTTCTCCTTTGTAATTTAATTGAAATATTTTTTTTAAATATAGAACCTATTTATTGCGTTTTTAGAAAACTTTATCATTCATAAGACAAACGTTTTTTAGAGTTGAATATAAGGAGTATCTAAATATCTCCAATTTTAAGAATTCTAAAAAGAAAGTCGAAATATTATAATAATTTTATTATTTAGTAAAAAGAATCATTAGTAAATATTCATTATTCAGAAGAAGAATTCTTATAGATACTAATTATTCTAACAAAGAATTAGTATGTATGGTAAATTGGAAACAGAATGAAACGAATTCTCTACACGTAAAGAGTCTTCAGAAATAAATATATTGTAATTAGATTTGCGTTTTTTGACGAAATAATTATACCTGTACTATTATTCAATCTTTTCATCTATAAATTTGATTCTCACAAGTGAGGCATAATATATCATTTTACTTCCACTATCAGAAAGCAGAAGTTTCGTTTTTGCAACTCCTCACAAATGTTTTAAAAATGGTTCGTTGTATCGTTTGCTTACTAAAAAATCCTCTTAAACAAACTATAACACATTTACCGATATATTATATGTTAAGAGCAGTTGTTGTCACTCATTATGAAGATTGCAATAAAATGCATAATGGATCATTACATAATTGAGTAAAGAGTGTTGAAAATATACTATAATAATATAAAGGTTAATAAGACAAAAGTTATAAAATAATAAACTAAATAACAAGCTCGACTTTTGCTTACAACTGTGAAAAGATCATAGTATTTTAGAAAAATTTTTATATATTCTTTTTCTTCAAATTCAAGCTTCTTGTTAGAAAATTCCTAAATGCTTTAAAAAATTTCATTAGATCGTAACAATCACTCGTGAATCTATATTCATTTCAACCTTGTTTCAGCCTCAATTACATGAAACTTTGAACACAGACAAACATCCATCCGTTCTACACTTTAAATCGACACTATTTATTTATCCTAATTTAACAAGCTAGATAGTCGGACTTGGCAATTCTAAGAATGATGCATACTATAGTTGGCAATTCGATTGTGCCATTAATAGAGATGTTTCTAATATGTGTATACTAGTATACTTCCC
>JABUQX010031206.1:15000-28153 GCA_015478945.1 Trachelipus rathkii | reverse complement strand
CAATATATATACTATATATATATAAATATCAATATAAGATATATAATATATATCTATAATATTAAATAATATATATAAATATATAAAACATATATAATAATATAATACTATAATATCATATAACTAATATAATATATAATATATATATATATATATATATACTATATTATATAATATATAATAATACTAAATATATATGAGGTCCATATACAATCATAATAGCGAAAAGCCCCTGCATTTCATCGAAAACTTGTATAAAAAGTTGAGGAAAGGTTATGAAATTATACTTCTGAAGGAGCACATATTAGAAATAAATTTGAAATAACCCTACAATAAGTATTACAACAACTCCCATTGACAAATACTCCTGGCAGGCGCCTGCCCAAATTCTGATCCAATGATAGTAGTTTGCTAATTATTGTGCGCATAATATCGGCAACCATAGCCCCTTAACCCGAAAACCCACAACCGATCCAGTCAATATCTACAATAATATCGGACCGTGGGATAACAATTTACCAGACACTCCCTCAAACAAAAACGTTCACTTCATGAGATACCTATATTAGATCACATTAGTGGTATCAAACTGAATGATGGAGTCCACTACACTTTGGAGGCAGTTCGACCAGCGTGTCGACGAATGGATAAGTATTCCTAAAATCCGTTCGAGCTTCGTGCGGAGCACAACCGTAATACAATGACCACAACCACAGGTCTTCCTTCCTACAACTCCCTTTAGCAAGTTTTTATTCATGGGCAAAAACTCAAATCTACTCTGTACAGAGCACCATATCACCAGTAGACTGTTACCCTGTCGCCCCTTCAGGCAACGCTACTCTTTTGAAAAGTAGTGCGACCAAAATTCAGTCGTCAAGCTGGAATTCCTTCTAAGACTGCGTCAACTCTATGATCAGAAGGAATATTAAAAAACAAAAAAGCAACTGCATTGCTGCACCAACGAGGATCCACATAATAGTAATACTATGAAAAGTTACTATATCATATATAATAATATATATAAATATACCTATAATATATAACTAAAAAACGTCGTTGTTCGTATATATATTATATATATATTATATAATAATATATTATATAATATAATATTATATATTCAATATAATATATACTATTAATATATATATAATATATTATATAATATAATATATATGATGTGTAACAACTACCTGACCGCTATATTATCGTATGCTAAACTTAAACACTATGTATTTAATATATTAATATTGCAGTGGCCGAAAATATATCTGTAATAGATAATCCTCCCCTACACTTCTGCGTTCCCCGACCATTAGTGCATTAATAAAACGACATATTTTACGACATACACACACACGTCACCACACCTGTATATATAATACACGTTACAAGTTAGTCAGCAATACTTAGCATCAAACCACTAAAGAAAATATATAATGATATATTACTAATATATACATAATATATATATATATATATATAACTAATTATATATATATAATATATATATAATATATATATATTAAATATATATATATATATATTATATCATACTGTGATACCTATTAAACCACCAATCAATGGCAAGCGCCTTTTCAAAGGAGGGGCAAAAAAAGAACAAAAACCAAGAAACAAAAATGACAAGTAAATAATATATAGCTATACTATATTATCATATATATATACTATATATATTATAAAATAATATATATATAATACTAAATATATATAATAATCCATATATAATATATATACTATATATAATATATATTACAATATATATACTATATATATATATATATATATTATATATAATATATAATAATATATATTATATATATATATATATAAATATATATATATACTATAATTTATAGTATATATATATATAACATACTATATAATATATATATATATTATATACCCTATATATATATAAATATACTATAATATAATATATATATATATATACTATTATATATATATATAATATATATATAATATATAATATCATATTAAATATATATATCATATAATATAATATATATATAAAGAAACTGGGATAGTGTGTATATGGTTATTAGATACGGTATATATAATAATATGAGTAAATATAGTACAGTTATATATATGTAAGATATAGAATATAAATAATCATATAAATATTATAAATATAGTATTGATAAATAATATAATCATATTTACTACTATATATATATATGAACTAAAACGCTTGAGAAATTGCGTGGCGATTATTTTTTTATTTGTTATTTATTTTAAATATGCGGCAAAAATTACAAATTCCATGATGTTGAATTAGATTACAAGTGATTTTAGTGTACAATATCTATAATATCAATAAATAAATATATATATATATATATATATATATATATATACTATATATAGATACAGTAATACAATGTACTTATAATATATTTTTAATTATTTTTTTTTTTTAAATAAAATAACAATATAATTAAATAATTATAAATGTATCTGATATACTATACTAATAAATAATAATAATATATATATAATAATATTATATACAAATATACTATATATATAAATATAATATATTAAATTATATATATATATATATATATATATATATATTATATTATATAATATATAATATATATATAATATATATAATATATATACTATAACAATATATATATATACTATATCAATATTATATACTATATTAATAAGGAAACACAATGAAAACGACGCATTATGAAACATTTAAATAAGGTTTCGACGTGAATGTGAGTGAGCGAAGGGGTCCAACTACTGTAAAGACTCCTTTCCCCACTCAAGGTGAAAGAATATTCTCCCATCAGATCACATGCCGCCAATTGTAAAGTAATCCCCATGTTTCGACCATTTCAAGATTTCGGCTATCAATCTCTAAGTACGCTCAATCATTTCTTATCCTGGAACCATCTCTGATATATGTATAAACATCGTCTTCCACCTCAGCTAGCAATAGCTTAGCCTACTCACTTTTTATATGGTCCCCATTGACTCTCTCTCTCTCTCTCTCTCTCTCTCTCTCTCCTCTCTCTCTTCTCTCTCTCTCTCTCTCTCTAACTCTCTCTCTCTCTCTCTCCTCTCTCTACTCTCTCTCTCTCCTCTCTCTCTCTCTCTCTCTCTCTCTCTTCTCTCTCGTTCATCTCTACCAGACTAAAAAAAATTGTATCGTGCGCGACCTTCTTCTCTCAGTCGAAATTATCATCTGCGCTGAATCTTAAATCTTTATAACATCTTGTGATACTCTCAATTAAAGTTTCTTATAATTTTGTTGTTCAATCTTTGAAATTTATATGTATTTTGTTCTATAGTTATTATTGCCTCAGAACTATGATGATCCAGCGTGGATCGAACGTCTTAATTAGATTGTTCTCACATCCTACTCTTTTTTTTTTAATGTTCCGTGTGTGGGGATTACGCCCAAACGGTCGACACGGACCCAAATGGTTGACAGGTCACGACATCAAAAAAACTTTCCCTCTACAAGATGCGATGGTTAGGAAAGGTTAGGGTAAGTTAGGTCTAGTTAGGGATAGATAGATTAAGGAGGTTAAATTAAGTTTTTGGTGGATTTCGTTAGGAAATTATTAATAACCAGATTTTTTTTTTTTAACAAATTTCGACCTTGACTCGTCATATTCAGCCGAGTGACCTGGTTTGGTTAATCATTGAAATAGTAAAATAAAAAAAGCACACGCCAGAATTTAATTTACAATTTTTTTTTTATCTCCATTTATGATTTTTTGCCATTACCAAGAAAATCAATAAGCATATAATATATAATATTTTATATATATATATATATATATATATATATATATTATATAATAATTATATATATATATATATATTAATATATATATTTATATATGATATATATAATATATATATATAATATATATCATGATGTCTTTGGGGGAAATTTGCAGAAAATGGAGGTTAAAGGGTCATTTGATTGAGGATTTAAATAGTAAAAGGAATACCCAAAAAATAATCTATTGGCTAGGAACAAAATTCACAAGAAAAACGAGGGTACAGGTTACCCCAGCGGTCCTTACTCACTCACCCTGATAAAGCCCTCCCCCCCCCTTCCAACTTTGATCTTTCGCTTTATGACATATGGAAATGTGTCCATAAAATTATTAAGTCAGAAATGGTTTTTATAAAACTTCAAAAGTTTTAAGTGGCAATACGTCATCATGGAACTGATACAAATCATTATTATTATCATTATTATTAATTATTATTATTATATTAATTAATTTATTTTATTATTATTATATTATTATTATTATATATTAATTAATTATTATTATTATTATTACTTATTTTATCATCATCATCATCACTGCTTCATCATCCATCATTCATCATCATCATCCATCATCATCATCATCAATCATCATCAATCATCATCATCAATCATCATTCATCATCATCATCATTCATCATCATCATCATCATCCATCATCTCATCATCATCATCATCATCATCATCATCATCATCATCATCATCATTTCATCATCATCATCAGTCATCATCATCATCATCATTCAATCATCATCATCATCATCATCATTCATCATTCATCATCATCATCATTCATCAATCATTCATCATCACATCATCATCTATCTCATCATCTATCATCATTCTCATCATCATCATCATCATCATCATCATCATCATCATCATCATCATCATCATCATCATCATCATCATCTCATCATCATCATCATCATCATCATCATCATCATTGCTATTATTATTGTTATTATATAGTTAATATAATTGTCAAGGTATTATCCATTCTCAATTTTATTTATTTATTTATTATTATTATTCGTAAATTATTGAACTATTATTATCTATTAAAGTTAATTATTATTATCCATTATTATTATTATTATTATTATTATTATTATTATTATTATTATTATTATTAAATCAAGTCAAACCAAAAATATTTTATTCTCTCAATGTTTTACATCTGACATCAAATAAAAATAACATATCAATATAAAGGAAAAATACATTCGAAATTAAATGGGCTAAATCAGACGGGACGTGTTTCGTTCCTTTGCCCCACTCTATCAAACATGGCAGTCCTATTATTCTTAATTAGTAATTAGATCAATTCTATCTATTTCTAGAATAATAATAATAATAATATAATAATAATATAATAATATTAATAATAATAATAATAATAATATTAATATTTAAGTAGAAGAATCATTAATTATAATAGTTTATATAATAAATATATTTAAGATTAGAAGAATCATTAATTAAAATAGTTTATATAATATATAATAGAATACAAGATAAATATTGAATATATAAAATTTCACCTATTTTGTCTAAGCTTTACTTATATTTTCTTAGTTATATAAATTTATTAGGTTTATATTTTCTTATATAGTATTTTAAACAATATTTATTGAAAGTTTAAAGCTATTACTAAAAGGTAAAACTTAAAATTAATTAATTTATAAAAAATCAAGGATAATAATAATTAAAATCAATAATCAATAATAATAAAATTAATACATCAATAATAAAATAATAATAACTGTATGATTAAAGGTCTGGTTTGAAGCCTCCTAAATGCATTTCTGTCTACAGAAGAAATTTTCTGTTAGTATAATCCTGGAATAAAATAAAACTATTGATTAATAACAGTACCAAGCCTTCGTCCGTACAACTTTCGGACATTTTCAAGGAATATTTATAAAACTATTCCTTGATAATGTCCGAAGTGTACGACGAAAAGCTCGGTACTGTGTATAAATCAAATGAGTATTTATTTCTATTCGAGGATAATACTAAAGAAAATTTCTCTGTAGACAGAAATACATGTAGTGGACGCGTTGAAAAAAAAGCAAACAAAATCCATACGTTAATTATTATTAGAAAATGACTCGATATATTGGAAGTTTAGTTAAGAAAATATACCCTTTATATACTAATGATAAACTAGAATATAAATAATAATAATAATAAAAATAATCTCAATTATATAATAATCTATATAATCAATAAATCAAATTAATAATAATAATAAATAATAATTTATACAATTAATAAAAATATTTATATAACATACAAAAACTAAAAAAATTAATATTGAATGTAAATTATATAAAAATATATAAAACAATACTAAGTAATAATAATAATAATAATTAAATAATAAAATTAAAATAAATTAATAAATATATAATATATATAATTAATAATAATAAATATATATAATTAAAAATAATTTAAATCTAATATTAAAACTATATCTCATCACAATTTAAACAATAATAACAATGAATAATAATAATAATAATATAAAATATAAATAATATTATAAATAATTTAAATAATAATTAAATTAATAATTAAATATTAATATTAAGATATATAATAAGTGAATCAAAATTCCCTAAGGTGGCAATATATATACCACCAGCATACTCAATCAATACTATCACATCTAAACAGTTGAGATAATTAACAGACATATTAATATTTGTTTTTTAATTAATACTAATTAATAATGGTCTTAGACCTCAATAAAATAATAAAATACCACATCAGTATCAGTTGAATAATAATCACAAACTTAAATTTACATTCTACCCAAGACGAAATAATACTAAATACTATATATGATATATGTAAGTGAATATATTAATACTTATATAATAATCTTAATATATACAAATTTTAAGTAATTATAATACAAATTATCTAAATCGAGTAATAGTAATATAATATCGCAGATATACATAACGAATGATACTAATAAATTACATAATTAAATTAATGAAATTTATATAATTGTTTTTATTGAGGAGTAAACACATAATAATAAATAAAATTCAATATTTTACACCACTAGCACACAAGAACTTTATAATCAGTAAAACAAATAAACACCTATTAATATAACTAACTACTCAGCACTTACTAAGATATATTTGTATACATTACAGCATTTGAGTTTATTTAACATATATTTCACAGTTGTGCTGATATTTAATTCCTAAATAATAATTAAATAATATTTATATAATGAGAGTAATAATAATATGTTAATATTGCATTACTCAACTGAAGAGCAAAGAATGAGGACTATGATACTGATGATGTATATGAATGGATGAATTATGAAAAATATATCATAATATTAAATTATATCATACAGACATATTCGCTTACATAATATATAATAGTTATAAGTCAACAAGAAGGAATTATTATAATAATAAAATTAATTTTGCAATCATTACCGTTTTCATCAATCTCATTATTCAACACTTGAATGATACAAAATGACCTAATAGAGAGAGCATATTACATATAATAACGTTACTCAGAGGTTGTCAATTTATTCACCCCACACTTAGTTCGTTGCATATACACAAATTTAACGAAGTGAGTCACTACAAGAGAGAGTGTATCAAAAGCAATTATCTATCTTTTGACAAGTAATAACGTTTTGATGTTTCCTGCGAAAGGACCCAAGGTTGGCGTGACTTCTAACATTTTTTTAGGGAGATTACTTCCATTCATCATCTTTATAAGACAATCTTTTCGGCCATTTTCTGTAAGTGAATTTTGCTTTGTCTAGGGTATGGGAATTTGTGCTAAGGAGATTTTTTGTTCTCACAGTTTGGTTCTGCATAATCATGTTAGACAGAAGTTCATTTGCAGTTCCATTTATGACTAAACATTTAACTTGCCACTGTAAGAGTGTAGCATATCATGAAGTTTTAGCATGGACAAAATTTCTTGAATAGTGGGGATGCGCAGTTTCAAACAGTAGTTTCGAGAGCCTAGATATTACACAAAAATTATCGTATATTTGATAGTAATAATTAAATTAGATGAGTTGCAACAAAGTATTCACTAAAAGGCATCAAGCCCCATATTGACAGGACTAGTACTAAGTAGGTATGGGGATTAAACAAGACTATAGTAAAGGTCTTTTAAAATATGTTTTGGGAACTAAAGTATCTTATCTTTAAGGAACGCATAGTTTGTACCATAGTGATATAGTTTTCTTAAATAAGTAACTTATAAATTATTTTTATGTGCTTCTCTGAACTAGGTTGAGCTTTCAATCAAATATAAATGGGCACTTCAATAGCGTGGCAGTAGGAGCGTCAATATTCTATAGATTAACATTCTTTTGTTCTATCTATACAATTTACGTATGATCACTGGTTCTTTTGAGTTTGTTAAATTACTAGGTAATAGATTGTTTTATTGTCTAAGGTTTAGCCTGGAGTGAGAAAGTTGTTATGTTTACATCCACTTAAATTTATGTATTAAATAAATTTATTACATGGGTAGAAACATATAAAATTATTATTATTATTTGATTATTATATATTAATTATATTATTATAATTTACTTAGTGTGCTACGGCTACTTTGATTCATTATTACCTCCATTATAGTACCTAACTAAATACAATATCCAATATTGAGAATATAACTAAAAGACTTGTCAAAATCTTGACCATTTAGTTAGGAAGTCGTTATATATAGCCCTATAGGTTAGATATGTATTTTATTAGTACATACTATTTTTATTGTTATTAATTATTATTATTATATTATATTTATTTATTTATTTAATTTATGTATATTATATTATTTATTATTATTTTTTCTTTCCTTTTTATTTTAACTTCATGTTCTTTTAATTAAAATTATTTAACTTTTATTGTTATTATTTATTCTTTTTATTATTTGATTTTTAAGGTAATACAATAACAGATTATTTTTCTTAGACTTTTAGTATATATATATATTAAACTACCATTATGAAAATAATGAGTTTTTTTTTCGTATTATCTTAAATATCAATACATAAAAGAAATAAAAAAAAATAACCCAATTTATTTACAATAGTGTCTAATAACATAAATACATTATGTCGTCGTCATAAAAGGTATATTTAAAAATTCCCCTCAGTATAAATACCCTACTTTAACATGTCTAATTGATTATTTCAATCATAAAATTATATTAATTAATGACATTGGAGCTAACATATCTAATATTTCATGTATTAGTAGAATATAACAATTTATTAATAATCATTGGCTAAGGTCCTAACTTGTAAAAAAATAAAACCGTGCAGTGAATACAATGTATGTAAGTGATACTGCTATATTATATTAGTAATTTTATATAGTATTATATATCTTTTACCTTAAGAGCCAATGCTGTATTTTTTACTTAAAGTATTTCGTGGTAATATATTTTATGAGGCTACGTAATATATCACCACTAATAAGTACCTTTTGTCATATGTTTTATATTTAGACAAGTTTTGTCCACTAGTAAGATGATATTTCCTTTTTGCAACTTTCTATACTTATTATTCTCACTTTCCTTATATAAATATGGGTAGAGTCACGCCCTATTTATCTTAGGTCCAAATAATAATAATAATAAATATAATAATATATAAATTATAAATAAAAATATTAATAATAATATATATAATATAAATATATTAAATTAGTAAAATAATTAATTAATATTAAATTATATATATAATTAAATATATATATATTAAATATATAAATATAATAATGTATATTTAATATTAAAATATTTATATAATATTAGTTCAATATTAATATTTAAATAATTTATTAGGTAGGTGAAATTTAAATCTCTATGTGAATATAACTACTTAAATCTTTCTTTAAATATAATTTAACCCACTCTTCTCCAAAATACCACAATCCCAATTTGCGCCTTTATTAACTTTCGACGACTATAACGTCTCACCTGTGACCATACATATACTTACAGCTGATCTCTGTCTTGAATCATAAAACATAAAATTGTCTTGATAAACCTTCAATATCACACGGTTGCTATATGAGTGGCCCCAAAGTAAAGTGGGGGTTACTGTTCAGATTTGAGCGGGTAAATTTTTTTCTCTGCACTATTATACTCCAGTATATATATAACGGCATTATTCATCACTTGTGGAGTGAAGTTACTGTTTACTCACATCTAGGAGAAATTAGTCCGGCTAATCACCCTGTTTAGTGGATAGAATCGAGTCTTCAAAAGCCTGAGACTAATTAAAAACTGATACCCCTTACTTTCAAATTACTCTTGGACCCTCTTATCTCTACGACATGACGTTTGGCGCACTATCTACTTACTATAGTTACTACAACGGCAGAATGTTCAGGGAGAAATTGCCGCTTTCCATTTACCTTCAAGTAGGCATACGCTACAACGTTGCTACAAGTTAATGCTCTTCAATCTTCGTCATGTAATTAATTGCGACTCGAGTATTCGATAAAAACCCCAGTACTATTGTTGTACCTACTTTTCCTCTCTTTTCCAGCCACTTCTTGTATCTGAGAATGGTAAACTCAATCTAGCGCATCTTCGTTTTTCCAACTGTAATTTAATAACTTCCTCTCTTTACACAGCCCAGTCTGCTTTCACCTGAAAAACTTTGGTTTGGACTTGGCCTCGTGGGTATTTATTTTTTTTAATTTTTCTGCCCCCTCCTGAAAGGATACCTAACCGTTAGATGGGCTAAGGTGAAATCTATTAAATATTAAAAATAATAAATAATATATATATTATAATATATATATAATAAATTATTATATATAATAGATTATATATATATAATAGATAATATATAATAGTATTATATGATATATATAATATAATATATATTATATATATATAATATAATATATAATATAATAATAATAATAATAAATATATCAATCATTTGTGTATGTGTGTAATTGACGCGGTATTGCATAGTTAATTTTTTCCATGAAAAACAGTTCGTTTTCCAAAACAAAATTGCTAGAATGCGTTTTGTTAATATAAATAAGAAAACTGATATTGTTATTTTCATTGTCTCTTTACCGATTAAGTAACCCTCCTGAAAAGAATGTCTACAGAGGATACTTTTTCTTAGCTGGAGTCACAAAATATCACCTAGTACTTCCAAAGGGAGCAACCAGAAGGATACAATTAGATTTTTATGTAAATTTATTTAATAAACACGAGTCACTCTAAATATATGCAGTCACAACTAATATGTATACAAAAATTCTTCATTACGAATTTATCAAACATTATGATTCTACATATGAGTGTAAACACACAAATCAGATAATTTTCATAATAATTTTCATAATAATAATATCAAAGTCAACCTATAATAATTAATAATTAATATATATTAATATATAAAATAAAAAAAATGCGTTCTATCTATAAATTTCCTCTCCTATTTAATTATTAATATAGATATAATTGAAGAAGAGTAATACATATTACAAAACATGTCTTTAGAAAAAAGAAGGTTGATTGTAAGATAAAAACTGAGTTAGTGTATTAAAAATCTAGCCCAAAATTAATTAGGAAAAATTCCGCCATGAGCTTGATTCGGGTTTGTAGAATTACTCATAAATAAACTCACAATAAAATTTAAACATTTTGAAAATTGTTCAGTGTAGAGCGCCAAACGTATTTTGATCCACGCGTTCTTATATGATGCAATTTATATTTATAATTCATTTCAATATATACTATATAATTAATACAATAATAGGAAAAAAATATAGTTGTATGAGTATTTAACTATAGAATATATATATATATTATATAATACTGATAGTAGAATCAATATATAATATACTCATATTTATAATACATTTTTCAATGAATCTTTTTGACAATATAGAAATATAAATTATGGATAAAAGATAAACTAGATAATTATATATGCCATTCACCCTGCGTATATAAATATAATAGCTATATATATAATATATACGTGATTAGTATTTTTTTGGTTAATATCATATATGAAATTAATATATAATTATTATAAATACTATATAATAATATATATTAAAAAATATATATATAATATATAATATATATAATATAATTAAATAAATATTAATATAATAATATATATTAGCTATATAATATAATTAATTACTAATATATTATTATTGCACGTCAATTACAATGATATTTAACTATTTAATCATTTTAATTACAGTTTAAGGTCAATAAAAGAATTACCCTAATCGTTCAATACCAAGCACATCACTAAAAAATATATGCCGATACAATACACCAAATCAAATTATGTATAACCAGGGTCTTCCAAGGGTTGAAAAAAAACATTTATTTTTATTAAAATTAAAAAAAATCAATAACAAAAAATCAGCAGATTTTCATAAAAAACATTAAAAACCATGTTTTTGGAATTGATTTGTTTTATAATACCTTTTAAATCAATATTTAATAACTTTTTTTTTAAAGAAAAATGAGCAAGGATCTTCTTTTTATCATTCTATTTATTAATTTATTATTATAAGTTATTTGATGCCCATATGTAATATTATCACTTTATAGCTTATTCTCGAGAGACAGTGACAGAACAACAAGTTTACATTAAAAAAAAAAAAAGAGACACATTTTCTAGAAATCTATTTTGCATTTCATTTAAATTTATAAAATTTTGCCCTCCCATACTTATATATCATATAATTATAAACCCTTATAGTAATAAAATACTATAATATATATTATATATATAATATAATATATATATATATATATATATATATATATATATATAATATATATAATATACGGAGCATATACTTCCAGTCTTTAGTCCAAATTATTCTTTAAATCATAACCCAAGATATAATGTTTCCTCAAGAATTCTGTTTAACCAACTTTTATTATGTTCCATTAGCGTATAACGATCCATCCCTCTTATTCCTTTCATTGTACACTCTTAGGTTGATAACTCCACCACTCATTATTCCTTTCATTGTAGACGCTCCTTTGTGATAACTCCACCACTCATTCTTTGATTGTAGACGCTCCATTTTTTTTTTTTAATTTTTTTTTGACAATGGCAGTCGGAAATTTTGGAATTTCTCAATTGGAATCCGAAATTCTAATTGGCTTTGTCTCATTTACTATATATATATATATATCATATATATATATATATATACTACTATATATATATATATATATAATATATATATATATATATATATATATATATATAAT
>JABUQX010031206.1:0-5000 GCA_015478945.1 Trachelipus rathkii | reverse complement strand
TAACTCAACGGATCCTTTCTTAGATCTCAATATCACAACTCCAAAACCCTCTCAAAAAGGTGACACTTTTCCGGTGACACCTTCTCACACTATCTCCATAGAAACAGCCCTACATTCTCCACCAAATTCTAAATCTGCTTTCTTGGCAGATACTGACAACGCTCCCATTCCTAAATATGAATTTGAAAAATTTCCTGATACGAAGCAACATTAGCTCACCTAAAGAAAATTGCTAAAGTGAACAAAGAGAGATTGAAGTTTCTTGAAAGATTAAAAATAATATCACTTGTATTTAATAAGTATTTTTAATTATACCTCTAGCTTCATTTTACACGTGAGAATATAACAAAGGTGGATCCTTCTTTGCTTTACGCTGCACAATAAGATTACTACTATGGTATTTAGTTAAGATACGTAAATCAAAGACCACGACCGCCTTTTAAACTTAAAACGTTAAATAACTATAGTTATTAAATTTAAAGATCTCTTCTGAAATAAGATATATAAAAAATTAAAACACTAATATTAAAATTTAACTTAATTGACACTAATTATAAATAAAACGAAATCTCCTTCAGCGGCAACGTCACTCCATAAAATGAAATTCTTCTTCAACGTTGATGACGTCACTCCCTTTCCTATAATTATAAAAATACATTGGAAAGTTTAATAGATTTATTCAATCAGCATTCTGGTTGCTCTACCAACGATCAATCAAGTCCTCATAATAACACGGACTTGGTTCAACTCAACTTACTTCACATTCATGGTAAGCTCCTCCACCAAATACCATAGAAAACTTCTTCCCCCTACGCTAAACCGGTCGTACAACCCAAATCTCTGTTGTACGTCTGTTCCTTACCTCTAGGATTTGTCGCTCCTCCTCGTCGGGACCCACGCCTTAGCCTTTCATCTCCATTTGATTCCACCTCCAATATTACCCTTAGCCATATGAAGACAATTGTCTCAAGAAGGCCATCCTCATAACTACACATCTTGGCCACCTTCCTTCATTGGAATTGTCATGGCTACTATTATAATTTTTAAGAACTTGTTCAACCAATAAACATACATACAAAAAGGTGCATATGTTTGTAGGAACTTCAGCTGTGTTATCACTACTTCCAACCGTCGAAATACAAATCGCCCGGTAACTTCAATAGAAAGAGGTAACAATGATGTGGAAGGCGCAGTAATTCCCATTCATAAGTCTGTCTCCAATTCTCCAATTTCTCTTCGAACTAGACTTCATGCAGTGGCAGCACGAATCCATTTGTCCACCAATCTCACTGTCTGTTCGATCTACTTGGCTCCCAGTAGTGAGGTAATTTCTATAGAAAGAGGTAACAATGATGGGGAGGCGCAGTAATTCCAATTAATAAGTCTGTCTCCAATTCTCCAATTTCTTTTCGAACTAGACTTCATGCAGTGGCAGCACGAATCCATTTGTCCACCAATCTCACTGTCTGTTCGATCTACTTGGCTCCCATAGTGAGTTTACAAAGGCCAACATAGCCTACCTGTTTAAGCAGCTCCCCACTTCGGTTGTTATATTAGGAGACTTCAACTTTCGTCACTCCCTATGGGGCAACTCTGTCGCTTCGCCTAAGGCAAAGATTCTTGCTGATCTCTTAGCACCCTTTTTTTCTGGGATGCCTTAACGCTGCGCTCCCTACATATGAACGTTTAGATACAAACACTTCTTCCTGTATAGATTATTTCCTTTTGCTCCCATTCTCTTATGGATCGCTTCATCTGGTCCAGCTTTGAATACTTATACGGTAGTGACCATTACCCGATAACCTTAAGTGAACTCACACTGAGCCCAATGTAAAAACCCCATTCCCTCTATCGCTATGATCGAGCGGAGTGGGCCTCTTTTCATCAGACCACAGCTATCCCACTTTCTCTCTACAATAAGCCGTTTCATACCATTGACGCGGCCTTTAACTTCTTCCAGCAAATTATAATTACAGTAGCAGAAACTTGCATCCCGCAATCTTCTGCTGGTAGGCGTTCAGAACCTCAGATGCGAGTTGGTCCTAAGAATGTGCACAAGCTAACCAGGGGAAGAAAAAACTACAGACAGTACAAACGGAACCGCACTACCCCAAACATGATTATTTTTAAAGCAGCTGTGTAGAGATCTCGTCGAATTAATCGCCAGATACCTAAACAGTACTTTCGAACTTATACTTCGACTGTCAACTCCATAGCTCCCCTTTCTTCAATGTGGTAAGTTGTACAGAAAATATTCGCCGCTCTAACAACTCTCACAATACTCCTTTACGGGCCTGATATAACCGATACGATCTCTGCTTCAGCAGCTGTTGTAGATACCATAGGTATTTCCGCTACCCTGAAGCCTTTCAAAATTTAAGAAGTAACACTGTACTGCCAGACTTTACATCACCGAAAGGGAAAGATTATACCTATAACCATCTTTTTACACTTACAGATTGTAAAATTGCTCTGGTGAATAGCAAAGATGGTACCCCTGGCCTAAACATTATTTCGTACATAATGCCCTGTCACATTCACCCTTCTACGTCAGCGTTCTTGCTGGATCTCTATGGCAGAATCTGGATCGAATCCTCTTTTCCATCTGTTTGAACTACAGGTTTCGTAATTCCTATAGCCAAACCTGGGAAAGATCCGAAGTTGGCGGACAACCAAAGATCAAGTTCGCTGATCTGTTATGCTTGATTAATGGAGAAGATGGTTACAGGCCGCCTTCTCCCTGTTCTGGAGAATCGCCAGGCTTTTTCAAACTTCCAGTTTGGCTTCCCCAAAAATCGTTCGACCGCGGATCCCTTGTTAAGACTGGACCATGAAATCCGGAAAGTTTTCTCAACTGGCGAATGGTTCTTGGTGTCTTTTTTGACCTTGTAAAAGCCTATGAGACAACGTGGAGAACTGGGGTTCTTTAATTCCACTCGCTCGGTTTCCTAGGACAGCTCCCTCACTTTATCTAATGCCTTCTGTCAGACAGATCCATCCAGGTCTGGTGCTCGTCTGTTCTATCATGCCACTTTACTCTATAATATATGAAGTTGTTTCGCAGGGCAGTGTTCTAAATTTATTATTATTTGCTCTCGGATTCAACGACATCATTACTACCATCCCAGCGACGGTCAATTTTTCCCTCTATGTTGATGATCTATGTTGAAATCCCCTTATCCTTTTTGCCCAGCGTTTCCTCCACCATGCTCATACCAGACATATATCCCTACCATTTTGCAGTATCCCTTCTGTCGGAATTCCAGGTAATGAGGCGGCGGATAGGCATGCTAAACTTGCCTCTATGAACCACAATGATAGCTTGGAGTTTCTTAACGATGCTCTGAAGGAGCACTACCTTCCTACATCCGATTATCTCTCCCACATCAGCAGTGGGTTTCGATCCGCCTGGCGGGAGCGCTGAGAGCGAGATAGTCATGGGGAAAAGCTCCGATTAATCAAACCGACCCTTGGAGTGTGGCCTTCTTCTTGCTCCCGTCAACGTCACGAAGAGTTTGTATTGACCCGCCTTCGTATCAGCCACTAATTTTACTCATAGCTACCTCATGCCCAAAGAACTCCCTCCTACGTGTCAGTTTTGTAAACTTCATACACCCACTACAATTCGGCATATTTTCATATACTGTCCCGTACTCTCCATTGTCCGCCAAAAATTTTTCCCCCTTCTCCGCTCCAGACCCCTTGATGAACGCCTACGTCTTCTCCTAGCTGACTCTCTGTCTTTCCGTTTTAATTCGATTATTGCATTGCTTCCCGAACTCGGTCACTATATAGGATTTAACATTTTCTTCGACCCTTTCCCTGTTCGGTTTTCAGATCGTCCCAGCGACGGGTCCACCTCTCACAGCATTACCACAGTCCTTCTTGTACTCCTAATACTACATAGGATTTAACATTTTCCACACCTCCACGTTCCGCGTTCGGTTTAAAGGTCGTCCCTGAGACGGGTCCTCCTGTCCCACATTGCCTTGTATTCCAGTGAACAGTACACTCCTCATGTGAAGCGCAAAAATTAAAATGAGTATATATAAATATATATATATATATATATATATATATATAAACTATATATATATGAAAAGAATATATATATATACTATATAATATATATATATATATTATATAATATATATATATTCCGGACACCCTACTACCGTGGCTATATAACGACCGATATAACTACGTGCATAATTATCATATGTGGCCTTAACTATCCCGATTTAAGTAAATAGGCTAGTCCATTAAAATACCTCACTACCTCTATTATGTACCAAATAGAGAAAGATTCTTTGCTATATGGTCAATATATATATATCATATATAACTAAATATAATATATACAAATATATATTATATTTATTTATATTTCATTTATTCAATGATTATTTATTTTATTTATTTATTTATTTTTTTCTGATTTATATTTTAACTGTAGGTCAAATGGATGCAAGAAACAGTCAAGAATTGAAACAAAATCATGGAATTATGGACTTTTGGCGGGATTCTGTTGATCCCAAACCCCAAGATTTTCTCTCAAAATTTTTAGATGGTCGTAACTATGAAACTGAAGGACCAAACGTAAATAGTATTTGTAATCATTACCTAATTAGTCCTGTTAAAATAAATATTAGTTTTTAGCATTTCGAAATTTCTGTAATTAAATTTCATTGTATATTTAATAGTCCATTCAGTTAAGCTAACATATCTATTTCATGTATTATTGCTTTTTCGTTCGAAAAATCATTTGCCCCAAGATTGGGTAAGGTGCTGTACAAGAAATCGGAAAAGAAAGCAGTAGGAGAACATGACAAACGTCGAAAGAAAGCCCAGCCTTACCGCCCCTCTCGTACCATTAATTAGTGAGATCTCATCGCAGTAAAATCCACCTAGAGCATCATGGGACCCCGCGACGGACCCTCACTATGAATCGTCAATTAAGGGTTCATCCCTGCCAGGTGGACCACAACCATGCCCACATA
>JABUQX010031205.1:42500-51084 GCA_015478945.1 Trachelipus rathkii | reverse complement strand
GATCCAACTCTTGCTCCTACATGGGGGAGTACGGGAGAAAACCAAAGCCCTACTAATCATATTCCGAATTCCGGTCCGTTTTGGACAGAGCACCGCAGTAGCTCCTCCAAATAGGGTTCATCCACCTTCGCCTATATCACCAAGTGGTGACTATAGCCGAAGCACCGCAGTATTTTCTCAGCACCGAGCACCGCTGTCTCGAATTGAGCGGAATACTGCGACTCCTTTCTCTAACAGAGCTCTTCCGTCTTTATACGCTTCACCCCTTAGTGAAGGCAATAAAGCCTACTTTGAGTCTCTTGGGAATGCTAAACTTCATAGCAATTACGGTCGGAGCACCGGTGTGTTTCCCTCCGCAAGAGGTAATTCACTTCAATATACATCATCTCCTGGTAATCCAGGTAAGATATGTTTCCAAAATAGCTTGCCCAGTGGCATCTATTCAAGTAATAATGCAGGAAGTCATAAAATTAAGATGAATTCTTCGCATCCTGATACATTTTATACTGGTGAGTACCATAATAGAATTAGTTCAGGCCATTACACTGCAGTGCACCCCGGTGGCACACCTTGCACTCCGGTGCCCACTAGTGAAAAAGGTCAAATTTTGCCTTGCACCACCTTGCACCCCGGTGGCACACCTTGCACTCCTGTGCTCGCACCACTGTGCTCAATAGCCATAAAGGTCAAAAATTGCTTTGCACCGCAGTACACCCCTGTACACCACATGGCACCCCAGTGCACCCTGGTGTTAAAGCTCAAAACTTGCATTTTTCTGCAGTACACCCCTGTACACCACATGGCACCCCAGTGCACCCTGGTGTAAAAGCTCAAAACTTGCATTTTTCTGCAGTACACACCATGCCACCCCTTGGCACCCCAGGGCACCATGGTGTAAAAGCTCAAAATTTGCATTTTTCATCAGTCCACCCCAGGGCACCCCTTGGCACCCTAGGGCACCCTAGTGTTAAGGCTCCAAAAACGCATTGTACATCACCACGTGCCAATTTAGGTCGGTGCACACCAATGCAACCTTCATATAATGCTAATAAGTCTCAATTTAATACACCAGAAGGTAAATTAAACATGAGCACCGCAGTGCCATTACCTTACAACACTTGCATGCCTAATAGAACCACCAAGGTGTCACCTCATACAGGAGCACCACTGCCTCATAATTTAATTGATCGTCCTGTCACAAGCTATCCTAATACTAGTTCGGATTCTTTGCAGACATCAATAATTAAAATTAATGAGCAGTTTAACTCTCCAGGGAGTCGGTGTCGTTCTGTAGTTCCTCCTTTGGAACATCCTAATTATTATTCATCTCTTTCGGATGAAATGGATAATATAGACAGAATGGAAAGAGGATTAACTGCTGAAGAAGTAGTACATCATCAGAAGAAGTTATTTAGTCAGTACAATAATAATAAGCGAGTACACTTTCACCAAAAAGAGGTAAGTAAAGCTCCCATATTCAATTATAAACACACTTCTAAATATCCTTCTGAACACACTCACTATTCTTCTGACTCCGTTAATATCCGTCCTAATTCTTTTCAGAAAATTAAATTAATTCTCCTTCTTCCTCTTCACACAAGATGCAGATACCTTACTCGGACACAATTACGGAAAGCCTGAATGTTGTCATAGACGACTCTCTTTCATATAATGTATACACTTCCACGGACTTAGAGATATTACCTCATTCAAGGTACATTCTCCCTGTTAAGGTACAGTCCAACATTGGTGCTTCTCCCCCAGAGAACTTAGCACTCATTACTAATAGCAAAAGTGATTATCTTTCCTCAGGCACACTTTTCTTTGGAAACACTCTTTCCACTTGCCAAAAGGGCAATATTTTATTAGAACTGGTAAATTTAGGTGCAGATACTGTTACCTTTGACAATCACTGCCTACTTACTACAGCTTCTCCACTTCTTTACAAAACCACAGAACCATACGACATTAACACTGTCACTGCTTCTAAGGGTCTTTCCGATGCACAAATCCGGGAAGTTTACAGAGAAATTTTACTCTCTGAATCCAGTAAGGATTCAAACAAATATGTTTTAAATAATCCTTCACAACTTGAAGACATGCTTTCTTTCTTAGTTAAAAATAGAAACACTATTGCTTTAGCAGATGACCCAGTAGGAGTCTGCCCTTTAAACAAATTTTCTATTAAACTCATGGAAGGCAGTCCGGACTATGTGTATACCCGTCCATATAAATTACCCCATAAGTACATGGAAGCCATAGACGAATGGGTAGAAGACAGCTTGGAAAAGGGATACATAGAACCTAGTATTTCTCCTAATAATTCCCCTTTGCTTTTAATTCCTAAAAAGAGCGGTGGAAAAATGAGAGTAGTGGTGGATTACCGGAAGTTGAATTCATTCACAGTTCCGGACAGGTATCCGCTGCCTAATATTGCTGAATCCTTGTCCCTTATAGGGTCAGCACGCGTGTTTTCCACAATTGATTTACTCTCGGGATTTTCACACTTGGAATGCGAACCAACGTCTCGTCCATACACTGCTTTCTCCACTTCTCGTGGACATTGGCAAATGAGGATTATGCCTCAAGGTGCGCGCAACTCACCGTCCATTTTCAGCCGTACAATGGAAATGGCACTCTCCGGCTTGCTAGGCGTCGTTTGTTTACTTTTTATTGACGATATTCTCATTTTCAGTAAAGATATTTCTTCACATTATACACATCTTACAAAGGTTTTTAATGCTTTAAATAACGCTCACCTCAAAATAAAGCTTGAAAAGTGTTCTTTCTTTAAAAGTAGTGTCACTTTCTTAGGTTTTAAAATCAGTGAAAAGGGGCTATCCCCTGATCCGGTTAAATTGGAAGCTATTAAAGGATTTAAAATTCCTCAGAATGTGTCTGATGTCCGTTCAACCCTTGGTTTCTTTAATTATTTTCGCCACATGATACCCCACTATTCTTCCCTTGTGCAGCCTCTTACCTTGCTCCTAAAGAAGAATATTCCATTTTCTTGGCAAATTGAACAACAGTCTGCTTATGACTCGTTAAAGAAATTTTTACTTTTAGACCCAGCACTTTCTTTCCCAGATTACTCTAAACCGTTCATTTTAAGCACTGATGCTTCTGATTTCGGTATAGGCGCTGTATTAGCTCAGTTAGATGAGAATGGAAAAGAAAAACCTCTAGCTTTCACTTCCAAAATGCTAAGTAAAGCTGAAATCAACTATAGCACGACCGAAAAGGAAGCGTTGGCTATAGTGCACGCTTTAACCAAATTTAGAACTATCATATTTGGTTACCCTCTTAAAATATACACGGATCATTCCGCATTAGTACACCTCTTCAGGCATAAACAATTAGCTGGTCGTTTGGAAAGGTGGAATCTTAAAATTCAGTCTTTCAACCCAGAGATAGTTCATATCGAGGGGAAACTGAATATTATTCCAGACTATCTTAGTCGTCACCCAGTTCCTGACACTGGTCACCTTTCTTCTTCTAATGAAGACGATCCTGACAACAAAACTTCTGCCATACGTTTTAAAGAATTTCAGGATCCTCCCGAAGACCCTTCTATAGCTCTAGTTCATAATCCTGTTCCTATAGCTTTTTCTGACACTAGAGTATACACCTTTACAGATGATGTTGTTTTCCATGAACAGCGTAATTGTCCTAGATTATCGGAAATTATCAACAATATTGAAAATTCTCCTAACCCGGACAGTTGTCTCCCACATCTTATAGTTAAAGGTTTACTTTATTGGGTTTCTCCCAAAAACAAATATCTGCTTGAAATTCCAGATTCTCTCATATATACTGTTATATTTTTGAATCATAATACCCTTTCTGCAGGTCATCCAGGTGCTGAACGCACTGAATATCGTATAAGGGAAAAATATACCTTCCCTCGCATAGCTACTTTTGTTTCTTTCTTCTGTAAACAATGTACTTCTTGTCTTGAAGTAAAAGGTTCGAAACCACATCCAGTTGCTATTAACTCCTATCCTTTACCTTTCTATCCTTTTTCTAGAGTGCATCTAGACACGATAGGTCCACTTCCGAAGTGTAAGGTTACAGGCGCTAAGTACATCCTAGTATTTAAGGATGCACTTACTCGCTACTGCGAATTATGCCCTGTTGCATCTAGAGATGGTAAAGTAGTTGCAGAAACACTCCTAAATAGGATCATACAGCATCATTCCGTTCCGGAAATCCTTATCACAGACCGAGCTGCGGAGTTCACGTCAGAGTTTTTCAATGAAGTTTGCAAAACATGGAATATTAAAAATCACACAATCGCCGTCAGACATCCGCAAAGCAACAGCCTTGTGGAAAGAGAAAATAGACGTATTGAGGATTACTTGCGTCATTTTGTTTCCACACAGCACGACGATTGGGGTAAATACATTGCTTTTGCACAAATTTCCTTAAACTCTACTTATAACTCTTCTATTGGAAATACTCCTCATTTTCTGGTCCATTTCTATGTTCGTAGGCTACCCTACGACCTTCCGGACTATGTTTCTCCTTTTGTTAACAAAACGCAGCCTTTAAAGGATCATCTATATGATTTTAACGCGGAAATGGCTGAAAGAGCTGCTGCTATCCGCGAATTGGCCCGTCAAAAATTAGAAAAGGAAACATTTAGAATCGCTCAACAACAACATTCCAAGGCTCCTATACGTCCTATACGTGTTGGCGATTACGTTTATCTACTTGCTGTAAAACCTCCCCATTTATCTCCGAAACTGTTCAAGAAATGGGTCGGTCCTTATTTGGTTGTTAATGTCCTTAAATTTAACAAATATCTCCTAAGATGTCTCGTTACAAATAAGGAATTTGAATCACACGTGGATAATTTAAAAATTCTCCCTATGCCAATTGTTAAAACTATGGACAATAATCTTTCGTCCAGTTGGCAATCCTATGATCCTATAAGGAATCCTCCATTGCCCCCGAAAACTGTCCAGCGTAGTTTTCGCCAGCCGCCTCCCCAACCTCCACCTGGTAGTCGTCTTCGTCCGCGTGGAGGGGGCCCATCTTCTGTTCCTCATTCAGAAAACGATGATGATGATGAGTATGATCTGCAATACATATTGCCACCCCCTGTACAAGCTGTACAACAACCGATTCAGCCACGACATCAGGTGCAACAACAACAACTCCGAGTTCAGCAACATCACCAGGTGCCACAACAGCTATCGCCAGTACAACAACGGCTATCGCCTGTACAACAACAACAATACCGAGGACAGCAACATCAAAGAGATGTTACACCTATTTCCCCGGAATCTTCATTACCTCCGTCGGTACAGTCTTCTCCAAGACAAGTTCATCATACTCCCCATCAACAAACAACCCAAAGAGTTCCATCTGATTCATCTTTGGCACAAGATCCAAATGGAAGTTTTAATCCATATTTAACTCATTCTTTACGAAAGAATATTTCATATAGCTCACCACAGCTTTCTTCTCCCTTCTCTCAACCTAATTTGTCTGGTCAGAGCTCTATGCATAGCTCTCCTCTTCTTTCTAGGCGTTCTTCTACTCATAGTAGTGGTCCTCCTTCTTCCCCAGACCAACAACAAGGTGTTAGAAGTCCTATTAGATATTATGATGAATACCCTAATATCCAATCTTCTCCTTCTTCTCCTGAAGAAACTTTTATTAAGGATGATAGACGAATAGATCCTTCCTACCGTCCCCATCCACAATTTAGAGGTCCTCGTGCCAATTCTCCTATGAGACTTCGCAGTCATGCGAGACGAGTGTCACCTCCTCCTCCTGTTAATCCTGAATCACCATCTTTCCATTCAGTTGATCCCAACTCTATTTCCTGGACACCCAATCCCAATGTACGTTCTAGATCTGTTTCTGACATATTTAGGCAATTTCCTTTGGATGTGTCCAGAGTAGATCCTCCTGCCTTACCTCTTAAGACAAGAGACATTCCTCCTGCCTTACCCTTTAAGTCAAGAGATGTTCCTCCTACACTGCCTTTAAAATCAAGAGACATTCCTCCTGAATTAACACCTAAGCTTCCTCCTAAATTACCTCCGAAGCTTTCCCCGAAATTCACGAGTACTCTTGATTATTCTACTCCTACTTATTCCCAAAGGATGTATCCTGTACGTAACATTTTACACCCTTTCCATTCTACTCCTATAACGGATGTACAAACTCCTTCTTCTAATATTTTACCTCAAACTTCTACTACCTCCACTACTGTCAATCCTACACCCAGTGGTACGGATTTTTCCAACACTGGAGCTATTCCTAACCCAAGAAACATAAACCATCTCAATCATATACAATATCAACAATATAATTATTACCCAAAGAACACACATATATAACCAGTGTTCACCTCATACTTATTCAACGGCGTTCCTTGAAGTAAGTATGAATCTGTAAATTTTGTATATAGTTAATTTTAAGAGATCAATCTACATCGTGTGTGTTCTACGCGCGATGTGATCAGGTAAAATAAGTACGTCGAACTTTCGTGTGTTGCGCGCGGGATTTCGATCTTTTAGTATGTAAGTTACACTTAAGTATATATATCCTACACAGTATTATATCCTATACTTTTAGTATATAAGTTATACATAAGTACATACCTTTTAAGTGTTTATATCCCTACGTATTATATCGTTCTACTGTATAACTCTTATATATGTTTATTTTATGACTTTGATATATGATATGAGATCTTAACTCTTCCCTTTTTACAACATGAAGAAAGAATAGAATAACCAATTGACAAAGAATAAAAGAAACCACATAGAAAAATATTTTGAAACTAACACTAACGCTTAGCATCTACATTTTAAGTAATTATGTCTATATGTATGCTTATACTTAAGTTGACTATATCATCTATATTATGCACAATATTCATCTAGCCTATAATCGTTAATGTTCTTCCCTTTGCAGATGCTTGAACTTTATCTATCCTTCCCTCAATTTTCACTTTATAATCTCATGCCTTCGGCTTTCTGCCTTTGCTTTTTGTTAAGTTTTCTTTACGCTAACTGCTAAAACCGATAATACCTATAATGATAACCCTGGTCTCATCACTGGATTTACAGCAATGTCAAATATTACTTCTGGATAACTGGATCTACGAGATAACTTTACAGCGAAACTCTAGAGAAATTATTCACAACTAGTCTAAGTTCCAAAACTGAATCTTTACACCAATTTATCGTGAATCTTTCTTACCATTCTTTAGAAAGAAAATATATGCTTTTGAATCAACAATTCCTAATTTCAGAAAGAAGAACACTAACCTGCGACCTTTTAAATTCTATTTCATCTCCTACTCCTTCCCTCAAAAGAAACTGTACTTTCAGAACGTTTAACGTCAATCCTACCTCTCTTGTTATAGTCTTCCAATGTTCTTTGCGTGGAATCAAGAATAATCATATCTATCTATACAAAATGCGATTCATTTAGAGCGGTCATGGCTCTCAACCTAATAACTTAACTGAATTCTTGAAGATCCCGGAGACATAATCTATAATTCTTCCTTCTCTTCTTCCAACCTCCCGACAACGTCGTCACCTTACCCTGACGTCGGTTGGGAAATTCTCTCGTATCTTTATTGTGAAACTAGCTCAACGGACTGATGAACTGTCCATCATTACAAAACAAATAGCACTATTGTCTCTGAACATCAGATAATGTAATCTCCTATTTTTAACGTTAGAACCAACTCGAAATCTAATACAAACCTCTCCACTTGACACAACAATACGATGATTTGAGAATCAAACCCCAACACATCCTCCACTTAGTTTTTCCTTCTTGTAAATGCAAATTAATTTGATAGATTCCTATTTTTCGATTTTAAATACATATATGCAAAATCTATTAGAACTTAGAAATAATATATTAGATGCTTACTTATTGGCAAATCAAAAGACTACTTCCTATACATTATATTCCTTCTTGAATTTAAAACCTTTCATTCTAGAAAGTCTACAAGGAACTCATTTGGATACTATCATTCCTTTCTCTCCAGAAAATTTCTATGAATTTCTTTCCTTCACATGGACTATTATAGATACTGTTCCTTATAGTATCGTCACCTTAATTCCCTTTTCTGATCTCCATACATATTAACGGCCGATACCCGACCACTGATTCCTTTTCCTGACTCCTACAACTCTGCGCTTCTCGTATAGTGTTATAAACCAAAACTAGAACATCTTCTTTGCAACATAAACAAATTATGAGAATATAGTTATATCCAATGTGCAACATTTCTCCAGACTGTTTGCATGTACTTAATAATTCCATATGTCCCATGTTTCAGTCCCTTAGTTCATTTACGTCACCATCATGTGAATTGTTTTTGTATACTAATAATACCTTCATGACTCCTAAAACATAACACTCCATCTACACGTCAAATCCAATGAATAATCATTTGACCTAAAAGAACCCATAATTCAATTTCGCAAGCCCATTCTAAAATAAACTCATTTTCTTCTTAATACCCCGTTAGACGCACAGCTAAATTGTTTACATCCTCTAGTTAAAACAACACTTGCCGTATCTAACATATATATATTGAATCAAG
>JABUQX010031205.1:25000-30000 GCA_015478945.1 Trachelipus rathkii | reverse complement strand
CAATGAAATAAGCTAGGACCTACCCACTTGCCATCTATACGGCCTTCAAGAAGCAACTCGGGCTTCGTAACCTGTGTTATGGTTGCAATAGGTTGGGCAGGAGAGGGTGGGGTGGTTACATCATCACCTGCCATATTAATGATTAGTGGGAAGAAGGAGGATTAAGCAAAAATAACAGCCCAAAAATATGCAACGTGAGAAAGCCTTTGATATTGATAATTTAAATTTAATGGGCTAAATATTACTGACTTTAAAAAAATAAAAATAGAGATAAAATTTGATGTACCGTAAGTCTGAAGGTCCTCAAAGCGTTGTGAAACCTGGCACCTGGGAGCTTGAGAGCGCTGCAAATCGTGAGTTCCACCAATTTTCTTCGCCACTTTCGCCCAAAAATATTTCTTCTGTGGGCGATGTTTTAGGTAAAAGCCTTGGGATATTAAATCGCTATCTGCTGCTTCAAAATTTTTATTTTACAATTCAACAATTTGAGAGTTTAGTTACAAACGTAGTCCAAAATAATAGGTGCGTTAAATTCAGCTATAAAAGTCCGCCATAAATAAAGAAGGTCCGCTACAAAAAGGTGCCTATAAAGTATAAACAAAATAAAAGTAATAAATAAAAAAATTCCAAAGTTGGGCAGACATATTAAAAATAAGTTAAACATTTTATAGGATAAATATTACAGTAAAATATTTAAGAGAGTGATCTAAAAATAAATGACATAAGTTTTTTAACTTTAAAAATAAATGAAATAAAAGTATCTATTCTTGAGCATTAAGGTACAAAAAATGTTAAACAAATTTTCGTGAGCAACTACATTAAGGTAATAAATTTCAAAAATTTAAATCTTGACATGAGTAAATATAATCAAATTTAAAACAAAAATAAAAAGAATTTTAACGTCTTGGTCCGATAAAAATTGATGCAAAGAATTTAAAAAAATGGAGCCAAGATTATATAAAAATAATTTTATAACTTTTATAACTAAGAATAAATTGTAAGTTGAGTGGTTGAAGTGTAGATGGTAGTGTAGTTATATCGTATGTTTAAATAAAACCAACAGCAAGTTGTATATTCTAATCATTAAATTAACGTGGGTGAGGAGCTTGTTTAAATGACAAAGAATGGGAGGAAATAAGTGAAGACATCTAAAGTTGTCACCCTAAAAAGCTGGGTAGGCATTCAAAAATCTTCGAATTTCCGACTTCGAATTATTTGAGATTTGACTTTGGGCCTGAGCCAACTTCGATGGCTCAGAGACGCAATTTTTCAGAGCAATATTCTCTCTGACGTTGGCGTCCCAATGAAATAGGCTAGGACCTACCCACTTGCCATCTATACGGCCTTCAAGAAGCAACTCGGGCTTCGTAACCTGTGTTATGGTTGCAATAGGTTGGGCATGAGAGGGCGGGGTGGTTACATCATCACCTGCCATATTAATGATTAGTCGGGAGAATGAGGATTAAGCAAAAATAACAGCCCAAAAATATGCAACGTGAGAAAGCCTTTGATATTGACCTTGAATTTAATGGGCTAAATATTACTGACTTTAAAAAAATAAAAATAGAGATAAAATTTGATGTACCGTAAGTCTGAAGGTCCTCAAAACGTTGTGAAACCTGGCACCTGGGAGCTTGAGAGCGCTGCGAATCGTGAGTCCCACCAATTTTCTTCGCCACTTTCGCCCAAAAGTTTCTTGCTTGTGGGCGATGTTTTAGGTAAAAGCCTTGGGAGTAATAAATCGCAATCTGCTGCTTCAAAATTTTATTTTACAATTCAACAATTTGAGAGTTTAGTTACAAACGTAGTCCAAAATAATAGGTGCGTTAAATTCAGCTATAAAAGTCCGCCATAAATAAAGAAGGTCCGCTACAAAAAGGTGCCTATAAAGTATAAACAAAATAAAAGAAATAAATAAAAAAAATTCCAAAGTTGGGCAGACATATTAAAAATAAGTTAAACATTTTATAGGATAAATATTACAGTAAAATATTTAAGAGAGTGATCTAAAAATAAATGACATAAGTTATTTCACTTTAAAAATAAATGAAATAAAAGTATCTATTCTTGAGCATTAAGGTACAAAAATGTTAAACAAATTTTCGTGAGCAACTACATTAAGGTAATAAATTTCAAAAATTTAAATCTTGACATGAGTAAATATAATCAAATTTAAAACAAAAATAAAAAGAATTTTAACGTCTTGGTCCGATAAAAATTGATGCAAAGAATTTAAAAAATGGAGCCAAGATTATATAAAAATAATTTTATAACTTTTATAACTAAGAATAAATTGTAAGTTGAGTGGTTGAAGTGTAGATGGTAGTGTAGTTATATCGTATGTTTAAATAAAACCAACAGCAAGTTGTATATTCTAATCATTAAATTAACGTGGGTGAGGAGCTTGTTTAAATGACAAAGAATGGGAGGAAATAAGTGAAGTATTCTTTAGTTGTCACCCTAAAAAGCTCCGGGTAGGCATTCAAAAATCTTCGAATTTCCGACTTCGAATTATTTGAGATTTGACTTTGGGCCTGAGCCAACTTCGATGGCTCAGAGACGCAATTTTTCAGAGCAATATTCTCTCTGACGTTGGCGTCCCAATGAAATAAGCTAGGACCTACCCACTTGCCATCTATACGGCCTTCAAGAAGCAACTCGGGCTTCGTAACCTGTGTTATGGTCGCAATAGGTTGGGCAGGAGAGGGCGGGGTTGTTACATCATCACCTGCCATATTAATGATTTGTGGGGAGAATGAGGATTAAGCAAAAATAACAGCCCAAAATAATGTCTTGTGAGAGAGCTTTTGAAATTTAACTTGAATTTAATGGGCTAAATATTACTGACTTTAAAAAAATAAAAATAGAGATAAAATTTGATGTACCGTAAGTCTGAAGGTCCTCAAAGCGTTGTGAAAACTGGCACCTGGGAGCTTGAGAGCGCTGCAAATCGTGAGTTCCACCAATTTTCTTCGCCACTTTCGCCCAAAAATTTCTTGCTTGTGGGCGATGTTTTAGGTAAAAGCCTTGGGATATTAAATCGCTATCTGCTGCTACTTTTTATTGTACAATTCAACAATTTGAGAGTTTAGTTACAAACGTAGTCCAAAATAATAGGTGCGTTAAATTCAGCTATAAAAGTCCGCCATAAATAAAGAAGGTCCGCTACAAAAAGGTGCCTATAAAGTATAAACAAAATAAAAGAAATAAATAAAAAAAATTCCAAAGTTGGGCAGACATATTAAAAATAAGTTAAACATTTTATAGGATAAATATTACAGTAAAATATTTAAGAGAGTGATCTAAAAATAAATGACATAAGTTATTTCACTTTAAAAATAAATGAAATAAAAGTATCTATTCTTGAGCATTAAGGTACAAAAATGTTAAACAAATTTTCGTGAGCAACTACATTAAGGTAATAAATTTCAAAAATTTAAATCTTGACATGAGTAAATATAATCAAATTTTAAAAAAACAAAATAAAAGAATTTTAAAGTCTATGGTCCGATAAAAATTGATGCAAAGAATTTAAAAAAAATGGAGCCAAGATTATATAAAAATAATTTTATAACTTTTATAACTAAGAATAAATTGTAAGTTGAGTGGTTGAAGTGTAGATGGTAGTGTAGTTATATCGTATGTTTAAATAAAACCAACAGCAAGTTGTATATTCTAATCATTAAATTAACGTGGGTGAGGAGCTTGTTTAAATGACAAAGAATGGGAGGAAATAAGTGAAGACATCTAAAGTTGTCACCCTAAAAAGCTCTGGGTAGGCATTCAAAAATCTTCGAATTTCCGACTTCGAATTATTTGAGATTTGACTTTGGGCCTGAGCCAACTTCGATGGCTCAGAGACGCAATTTTTCAGAGCAATATTCTCTCTGACGTTGGCGTCCCAATGAAATAAGCTAGGACCTACCCACTTGCCATCTATACGGCCTTCAAGAAGCAACTCGGGCTTCGTAACCTGTGTTATGGTCGCAATAGGTTGGGCAGGAGAGGGCGGGGTGGTTACATCATCACCTGCCATATTAGTGAATTGTGGGGAGAACGAGAATTAAGCAAAAATAATAGCCCAAAATAATGTCTTGTGAGAGAGCTTTTGAAATTTAACTTGAATTTAATGGGCTAAATATTGCTGACTTTAAAAAAATAAAAATAGAGATAAAATTTGATGTACCGTAAGTCTGAAGGTCCTCAAAGCGTTGTGAAAACTGGCACCTGGGAGCTTGAGAGCGCTGCAAATCGTGAGTTCCACCAATTTTCTTCGCCACTTTCGCCCCAAAGAGATTTCTTGCTTGTGGGCGATGTTTTAGGTAAAAGCCTTGGGAGTAATAAATCGCTATCTGCTGCTTCAGAATTTTTATTTTACAATTCAACAATTTGAGAGTTTAGTTACAAACGTAGTCCAAAATAATAGGTGCGTTAAATTCAGCTATAAAAGTCCGCCATAAATAAAGAAGGTCCGCTACATACAAGGTGCCTTTAAAGTTATAAACAAAAAAAGAAATTAAATAAATAAAAAAAATTCCAAAGTTGGGCAGACATATTAAAAATAAGTTAAACATTTTATAGGATAAATATTACAGTAAAATATTTAAGAGAGTGATCTAAAAATAAATGACATAAGTTATTTCACTTTAAAAATAAATTGAAATAAAAGTATCTATTCTTGAGCATTAAGGTACAAAAAATGTTAAACAAATTTTCGTGAGCAACTACATTAAGGTAATAAATTTCAAAAATTTAAATCTTGACATGAGTAAATATAATCAAATTTAAAACAAAAATAAAAAGAATTTTAACGTCTTGGTCCGATAAAAATTGATGCAAAGAATTTAAAAAATGGAGCCAAGATTATATAAAAATAATTTTATAACTTTTATAACTAAGAATAAATTGTAAGTTGAGTGGTTGAAGTGTAGATGGTAGTGTAGTTATATCGTATGTTTAAATAAAACCAACAGCAAGTTGTATATTCTAATCATTAAATT
>JABUQX010031205.1:0-10000 GCA_015478945.1 Trachelipus rathkii | reverse complement strand
AAAGGTGTGGTGTTCAAAATTTTGTTTAAGGTGGGGTCTAGAGTGTGTTCACCTTGTTGTTTGTTAAAGGGTTGTTTGTATGAAGGGTTAAAAGTTGGTTTGCGATAAACACTGTAAAGCAAAATGGGACTGTTATCCCAGGTAACAACAAAACCTCCTTACCTGGGATAACAGTCCCATTTTGCTTTACAGTGTTTATCGCAAACCAACTTTTAACCCTTCATACATTCATTGGTTTTCTTCCCACTCCACCAACACAAAATCAGGTGTTTTAACTTCCCTTTTTCTTAGAGCCCTCCGAATTTGCTCTCCTCCTTTCCTACAAAATGAATTCAACTATATTTTTAACACTTTCACCAAACTCTCATACCCTAAAAACATAATATCTCACTCACTCAAACAAGCAAAAAAGAAATTTTATAACCCCCCTACCACTCCCTCCATTAACACTTTTTCTTATTTACCCATCCCTCATACCCCTCATATCAAAATCATTAAATCCTTACCTACATCTCTTAGACTAACCACCTCCAGCACATCTTCTCTAAAACGTATTTTTAAACCTCCAACTCACACCTTCAATAACATTTCCCAATGTGTATATAAAATTCCTTGTTTTAACTGTACCTCCTCTTATATTGGCGAAACTAATGATTTTACTAGACGCAAATACCAACACAAACATGACCTCACTTCTGACTCACAAAACTCGGCACTCACACTACACAGAACCCAATTCAATCACAAAATTAACATTAATGGCATGACACCCATTTTACAAGTACTTGACCCCACCCAACGTAAACTCATTGAATCCCTTTGTATTAAAAACTTTCCCAATTTTAACAAACAACAAGGTGAACACACTCTAGACCCCACCTTAAACAAAATTTTGAACACCACACCTTTTTTCAAAAAAATCAAAACTAAGTTTAACTAAATCTGATTTTAATTATTTTAACTTTTTTAACATAACAATCTTTATTTAAATATTTCATTTAGTCTTCAATTCACAGCGTCTGAAAGAGGATCCAGTAATTCAGTAAGGATCGAAAGCTAACGTTCTAAACATCCAGAAGACCATTTTATTATGTGAAAATTTATTAAGAACTTTGATATATTTGCAGTTTATTATTAACTAAGGCCTCCTAACTTGATATATATATATATATATATATATATATATATATATATATATATATATATATATATATATATATATATATATATATATATATATATATATATATATATATATATTCATGTACGGGACCCACCACGGCCCACAGAGATGCGGCAAAAGTGGGTTGAATAATCAACTCCATTGGTGGGTCCTTGACTCCTGGCTTATACATATTTTAAATGTCAAAGAAAATTTGAATGGCGAAATGAATATTCAGTCAAAAGTAAAAAGGTAAATAAAAAGATGTCCTTACATTATAAATAGTCCTGATATTACATAACAAAATCATGTTATAAAGAATATTCAGTTCTTGAAGATAAGAGAAAATAGTTACTGTTAAAATGGGAGGATTCAGATAACCTTTTAACCTTTTAGAAGGTGTTATGGACCGTAAAGTGGGAAAGAGACAACGGCGAATGGGGTCCAGTTGGGGACAATCAATGAAGATACGGTGAACAGAGTGCAGGGTATTGAGACAGCAAAATTTGCAGATGGGAGGAGGATCCCGTGACATGTTGTGGCTATGAGTGATATATATATATATATATATATATATATATATATATATATATATATATATATATATATATATATATATATATATATATATATATATATATAAATATATATATATATATATATATATATATATATATATATATATATATATATATATATATATATATATATATACACATTTATATATAGTATATATATATATATATATATATATATATATATATATATATATATATATATCAGAGGCGACTCCTGCACTCGTGCTACTCGTGCTCAGCACGAGTTAACATTATAGAAACTATCTATTTTTGCAAATTTCATAATGTTACGATAAAATATTCTTATTTTTTTGAAATTTACATAATAAATATAAAAGATTATGCAAAATTAAAACGAAAAATATAAGAATAACCCCTATTAAATAACGCTTTTAACCCATTAGTAATGGCGGCATCTCTGCTAATATCAAAGAGCGGGGATCGGAAACGTGTCTCAATTTAAGAGTACCAAAAATTGTTTATAAATCTATGTTGGTAAATATAATGTTTAAATACTATACATTATAAATAATGATTTTATAACAAATAATATTTAATTAAACAAATAAAATAATTAAAAAAATAATAAAATACTTAAGAATAATGAAATGAAAAATATTACAGTTATTATAATCATTATAAAATATTGTAAATATTATAATTGTTAGCCATTTAAAGAAAGTATTTACATAAAAAAACGATTTAGCAGGAATATCTCAAGTATATTTAATATATATATCATATATATATATATATATTTATATATATATATATATATATATATATATATATATATATATATATATATATATATATATATATATATATATATATATATATATATATATATATATATATATATATATATATATATATATATATATATATATATATATATAGAGAGAGAGAGAGAGAGAGCAATTTATAGTAAAAAGAAAAATGTGTACCACTGATATATATATATATATATATATATATATATATATATATATATATATATATATATATATATATATATATATATATATATATATATATATATATATATATATATATATTGGTGGAGGAGAGGTGACGGTTAGGGAAAGGGGAGAAAAGAGGAGAGTAGAAGTGATAAAGGTAGAAAAATTGGAGGAGACAGTGTGTAAGAGGGAGTTCAGGAGAGGTATGGAGGATAGGTGGAGAGACGTGAGAGGGACGGGAATTGGGGAGGTGGAAGGGGAGTGGATGAGATTTAAAGAGGCGGTATGTGAAGAGGCTAGAAGGGTATGTGGAGTAAAAAGGGTGGGTGCAAGCAGAAGGAAAGGGAGTGAATGGTGGAGTGAGGAGGTGAAGGAGGTGGTGAAAAGGAAAAAGGAGGCTTATGTGAAATGGTTGGGAAGTAGGAGAGAGGAAAGTTGGGAGGAATATAGAAGGGTTAGAGTGGAAGCAAAGAGGGCGGTGGAGAGGACGAAGAGAAGAGCAAAAGATGAATGGTGTAGAAAAGTGACGGAAAATTTTGAATCAGGGAGCAAAATGTTCTGGAAAGAAGTAAATAAAAAAAGGAAGAAGAAGGAGGGGTTGGGGGAGAGGATTAAGGGAGGAGATGGGGAGTGGATAGGAGGAGAGGATAGGGTGAGGAAGAGGTGGGGGGAGTATTTTAGTGGATTATTGAATGAAGTGGGTGGGGGAGGGGAAGAAGAGGTGCAAGAGGTGAGGTTGGGGAGTGAATTGGGGAGGGAGGGGGAGGATGAAATACAAATGGAGGAAATTATTAGGGCCTTGAATAAAGGAAAAAAAGGGAAGTCCGCAGGTCTGGATGGTGTGAGAATGGAAATGTTGCAGAAGGGAGGTATAGGGGTGGAGGAATGGCTGTATAGGTTGTATAATATATGTTGGAGGAATGGGGAGGTACCACAGGATTGGGAGGATGGTTGTTTGGTCCCCCTGTATAAGGGGAAAGGGGATAGGATGGAATGTGGGAATTATAGAGGTATATGTCTTTTAAGTGTGGTAGGGAAAGTGTATGGGAGAATACTGATTGAGAGAGTGAGAGGTTTAACGGAGGGGAGAATGGGGGAAGAACAAGGAGGATTTAGGGAGGGAAGAGGGTGTGTAGACCAAGTGTTTACACTAAAGATGCTTGTGGAGAAAAGTATAGAGAGGAAAGGGAAAGTGTATGGGTGTTTTTTAGATTTAGAGAAAGCATATGATAAAGTGAAGAGGGGTGAAATGTGGAGGGTGTTGGAGGAAAATGGAGTGGGGGGTAAATTAGGGAAAGGTATTAGGGCTTTTTATAGGAATAGTAGAATGTGTGTGAGGGTGTTAGGAGGGGAGAGTGAGATGTTTGGGGTGGTGAGAGGATTGAGGCAGGGGTGTGTAATGTCGCCGTGGCTATTCAATTTGTTTATGGAGAGTGTTTGCAGAGGAATGGTGAGGGAGGGGAGGGGGTGGAATTGATGAATGGGAATGATAGAAGGGAAGTGAACATGATACTGTTTGCAGACGATACTGCCCTAGTGGCGAAGAACGCGGAAGGGTTGAGGTATTTGGTGAGGGAGTTTGAGAGAATGTGTGGACTAAAGGGGCTTAAAATAAATCCAGGTAAGAGTAAAGTGTTAGTGTTTGAGGAGGAGGAAAGTGAGGAGGGGGAGGGGTTAGAGGTTCGAGTGGGGGGTGTAGTTCTGGAAGAAGTAAAGATTTTTAGATATTTAGGGATGGATTTGGGTAAGGGGGAGGGATGAAGGAGGAGATAGAACATAGAGTAGGAGAAGGAATGAGAGCTTTGAGTGGTCTGAGAGAAGTATGGAAAGGGGGGGATTTATCACAGAAAGTTAAGATAAGTATGTTTGAAAAAATTTGTATACCAGCGGTGTTGTATGGGTGTGAAACGTGGGGGTTGAATGCCAGGTCCAGGAAGAAGTTGGAAGTATTTGAGATGAAGGGGTTGAGAGCGGTTTGTGGGGTTAGCAGAAGGGAGAGGATTAGGAATAGTGTGGTGAGGGAGAGGTGTGATTGGAGGAATGGGTTGGTGGGAAGAGCGGAGAAGGGAATGTTAAGATGGTATGGGCATCTAGTGAGAATGGAGGAACAGAGAGTGGTTAGGAGAGTTTGGGAGGCGGAGGGGATAGGAAGAAGAGGAAGGGGGAGACCAAGAAGGAGGTGGATGGATGGAATAAAGGAGATGCTGGAGGAGGGAGGGATGAGGGAGGAAGAGGGTAGGGTGTTGGCGAGAGATAGAGTGGGGTGGAGGAGGTGGGTGAGGGCGAGATGAGGGGAAGTGTGAGTGAGAGAGGCTGTACGTACCACTACCCCGCTCACTGGTCTAAAAAAAAAAAAAAATAAAATAAATATATATATATATATATATATATATATATATATATATATATATATATATATATATATATATATATATATATATATATATATATATATATATAGATATATATATATATATATATATATATATATATTTACAGAGAGAGAGAGAGAGAGAGAGAGAGAGAGAGAGAGAGAGAGAGAGAGAGAGAGAGAGAGAGAGAGAGAGAGAGAGAGAGAGAGAGAGAGAGAGAGAGAGAGAGAGAGAGTGTAAAAGAACTTTTTTTTTGCTATTTTTTTATCGTAATATTACTCTTCATTTACACTATAAAATAAATTTAAAATTCGCATCTACTTTTATAAAAAACTTTTAAAAGATTTAAATTATTAATATAATTATATAAACACATCTAAACTTTTAAATTTTAAGTTTCTTTTTAAAGAATATTGGATAGGTAGTAGATCCAATGGCTGTAATTGTGATGCAAAATATGGATCTTAATTAATATATAATATAAAAGATAAACCGTCTTTGCGCTTAAACCATCAGATAATAAACTCACTATTACTGACGAAGGCGAACACTGACTCGAAAGGATGTGAGATTTGTTTCTTGAAAGAAAATTCAATCCCTCAACCATTGCATGAATCGTCTTCCAGACCTCCGATGCACAAACTTGTAGTTAATTAAGGTCACTATGAGAAATGTTGACTTTGTTTTGTTCTTCTTCTCGTATCTCGAAAAGGCTCCAAACGCTAAAATGGTACTTAAAGAATCATACACGTTAGAGAGATAAATACTCCTTAGATCTTTTTTTGACTTTTGCAGTGAGATTGAATTATTAGCCAATTTATTTACTATACTTTCTTAATAAAATACCGAGGGTTTCAATATACACCCAAATAAAATCATATGGTTTGAAAGGTATAAGTATGAAACAAAGTTACCAAAAACAATACCTGATACCCGTTTCAAAACTTTTTTAAGATATTAAGGATATATATTAATCAATAATCACACATAGCCAATATTGTTGTCATATAAACGTAGCAATATTTTTAGCTATTAACTTTGCTAACTATTGGTTTTTATAGGTTAATAGAACTTGGTAATGTTTCTCCTTTGATAACAAAAATAGACGAAATATTGCTCTCACTTCAAAAAGGACAATGTTTTCTTATATGACAAAATCGAAGAATGAATACTTTTAATACTAACAAGGTCTGTTTTTAAGACAGTGTTAGCTTTCATTTGATGATACCAACCAACTGATGACTTAGCTATATTGTTTTTAAATACCCCGGGGGAGGGATGCCTCCAACTATACCTAGTGGAGGCATTAAAAGAAAAAACAAATATGTGAAGAAAGGCATACTTACGAAACGCTCCTGGAGTACTCGCCTTACGCTAAGACATTCTGTTAGATGGATTAGAACATTCTTATTCCGAATCCGACTCAGAAGAGTGTCACAGTGTTTCTTTCAGACAATTTTCTCCGGGGGGGCTTTAGAGAGATTCGGGGGGGCACATAAGTATAACATAATTTAAATAAAATTAAAGGATAATGATATTCTTGTCACTTGTCAGCTAATTTTAGTCTTATTAGTTACTGTCGTACTGAATTAGTAAATATCCGAAATATAACCAAATCTTTAGTTGTAAAATATAACAATCTATTTGTGAAATTTATTGGGAAGTTAGATAAATAAAATAACATAAGGGTAAGAAAACATTATTATGAGAGAATATTATGATAATTAAGAATATATAGTTTGGGTATAAATGATTTTCAAATTAAGGACAATAGATCTTTTTTGTAAAATAAATTATATTTATATATATATATAATATAATATATATATTAGTAATATATATATATACTATATATTATATTATATTATATAGTATGTACCTATTTTATTATATTTATATATTATATTATTATATTATATTAGATATATATATATATATATATATATATATATATATATATATATTATTATATTATATACTATATATATATATTATATTATATATATATATATATTTATATATATTATATATATATTTTTATTTATATTATGTATCTTATATTATTATATGTATATTATGTATATATATATATATATATAATTATAAAATATTATTATAATATCTATATAATGTATATTATATAGTAGTATATATTGTGTGTGGTGTGGTTTTGGTGTGCGCGTGAGTGCGTGTGTGTTTCAAAAAAAAGAGCATTGATGACGTAAAGGCATTATATCTAAAAAATTATAAAAAATTTACAATAATTTTAAAAAAAGTTATGTAATTTAATTTTTACAATTTTTATTTTAAAAAAAAGTCCGCTCTTCTATCTTTTGATTGATCAAATTTATCAATCACTTTATTATTAAAATCTTGTTGTATGCCCATAATAAAGTCTTTCTCGATCGAAAGCATTGCTAAGGCGGAAATTCTTTCTTGCCTCATGGTGTTTCTAAGAAAGATTTTATTCCTTTTTAATTAAATAAGAAAAACAGCGCTCTGCTTGGGACGTTGTCATCGGAATGGTTATTAAAACTTTCAATAGTTTCACACTTTTACTAAAAGTGTCTTCCAAGTGATTTTCTGTAATGAAATCGAATAAAGCTATGGCCCCAGACATAGAGCGAAATTCTTCTAGGCTATAAATTAAAGATAGTTCTGTTTTAAGGTTTCTTTATGTCAATTAAAGTGTACAGCTTGTACAGTGTTTTCATTTACATGTTTTTCTGCAGGAAAGAGAATAACGTGGCCAACAATTAAATGTTCATGAGAAGTAAATCTAGTCTTTTTATCTGACAAATAATTGAGATGATTGATAGAGAGGGATTTGGCGGGGTGTGTAAAAGGAGTGGTTTGAAGTAAATGTAGATAAGAGAATGGTTATGGTTGTGAGTGAAGACGGTCCTCGGTGCGAGGTTATGTTTAGATGGTGAGCAGCTAGATCAAGTGTCTGAGTTTAAACATTTAGGATATCATGTTGGATGAAAAGGAACGGATGATTCAGAGAGGGTAGTAAGAAAGTTGTGAATGGTAGGTGAAGGTAGCTCGTGCTATTAAATCCTTGGTAGATGTAAAATTGGACTAATTGTTGAGTGCGCTATAGGGTCTTGGATGAAGGTATTGTTGTTACCTGTGTTATTGTACAGTAGTGAAACTATGGTCCGGAATAAGAGGTATATTATCTAAAGTACAATGTGTTTGGATGGACAATCTTAGGGGTGTGTTAAAGGTGTGGGACGAATTGTTAAAATGAGGAATGACGTATTTAGGGTTTGTTGTGGTGTGAAGAATTATGAGTAAGTATGAGAGAATAAACGAGAGTACATTTATGATGGTTTGGTCATGTGGATAGGATTGGAAGTGATATGGTTGGTAAACGGGTGTATACGTGGTGGAGTGTGTTTGGGAATCGACCGGCTTGGAGACAGAAGAACAAGTGGGATTGAGTCAGTAAAGGAATGCCTGGAGGAGAGGAATGTGAGTTGGCAGAGGCGAGAAGAATATGGTGCATAATATGGAGCGATATTTCCGGGTTTGTAAAGGAATGTATTGGGTTGCTGGTTTTTGTTCAGTGGGAACTGACCACAACAATTTGACGAGTATATTTAGTTGGTGAGAGCTAGCATCACGGTCACTTGAAGTGCTTATAATAATAAGAATTATGATAAATAATAATAATAATAATAATAATAATAATAATAAAATAATACATGAAAATAATAATTTAATAATAATAATAATAATAATAATAATAATATAATAAAATAATATAATAATAATAAATAATAATATAATAATATATAATAATAATAATTAATATAATAATAATAAATAATAATAATAATAATAATAATAATAATTAATAATAATAATAATAAATAATAATAATAATAATAATAATAAAATAAATAATAATAATAATAATAATAATAAAATAAATAATAATAATAATAATAATATATATATATATATATATGTTATATATATATAATATATATTATATATATATATGATATGAAAATATATGTATATATATATATATATATATATATATATACTATTAAAATAACCGAAAGCTTATCGAAATTGCGCTTCACAAGTGAATATAAATTAAAAAATTTAGAAAGCGAACAATTTTTTTATATCGTCTTATTTTCAAAACGAGTTGAGACAGGCCCTGCAACGAAGTTTTATTTGTGGTTTTCCCTATTTAGTCAATGTTAAATCATTTAAAACAATTTCAAAATATTTCGTTCAGTATAAAATATTTCAGTTAAGGAAAGTTGCAGTTATAATTGCAACGCGGAGGAAAATCGAAGCTCTTTATATATATCTTCTTATATCGCGTTAATAATATATTATATATATATTTATATATATGTATATATATATATATATATATATAATATTATATATTATATATATATTATATATTATTTATATATAATATATTATAATAATATATATATATTAGTTATATATTTATATATATATATTATATATTATATTATGTGCATATTGTTATATTTTACTGAATACAAATTAATTAAAAACAAAATATCGTTGATATTGGAAAAAAATGTGGTCGTTGCACAAACATGCAACGAAGGCCAGGTGAGCCGCCACTGATATAATATATATATATAGATATATATATTATATTATAGTTATTATATATATATATTATATATTATATAATATATTATTATATATATATTATATATATATAATTATATTATATATATATATATATTATATTATTTATTACTATATATATAGTATATACTTATATATATACACTTCGTAGGCCGTAGCCCAACGTTAGTAACTTAGTAGTTAGGGGATTAAAGAAGTAAGTTTAAAGGAATCATATACGACGAGTTTTCTTCCTTGCATACAAGTCTAGCCTGTTTTTTTTTTTTTTTT
>JABUQX010031204.1:0-30547 GCA_015478945.1 Trachelipus rathkii | reverse complement strand
TAACGGTAACAAAGTGTTGTTCACTCAATTAATAAAGCAGCATAACACTTCACCCAGAACAGAATATAATATACAACGACAAACTTGGACACATCTTAAGCAGAACAATAAACTGCTAAACAGATTAACCAACAGTCCAAACGTATCCAGCACAGTAAAGTAACTAACCATTAAACGCAGAACGTAACTTACTTCACACTTGTCAAGTCTTGCTCTCTAACATAACCATGTTAATTTTACATATAGACCTATGGTATACATCACAATAGTCACATCGCAATATACTTATACGAAAAATTTTCACCACGTTACAACCGCTTGCTGTAACATTCTTCATGACTCAGTACACTTACGCTAGCTGCTAAACGTTATCGTCGGCCCAAACTACTCAGTTAAGATCTAGATACTAGTCTGAATAGAACACAAGTCTTTCAGGCCATTAATTACAGCCATACATAAATCCGAATTGCGTATGAACTAGAATATAATATACAACTCGAACAAACTACTGACACACTCGGTATAACGCTCAAGATCATAAACTGCTAAACATGTAAACAAAGGTCCCTAGACTTAATCAACAGTAAAGTTAACTACACAAGGCTCACAAAAAAGCAGAAGATCCATTCGCACTTTATAGACATATCTCAAATATGGACAATGTGAATATTACATTACATAGTATATATTTAACAAGTAATAAACATCTAGCATAACCTACCTACCCTGCATAATACCATCCCTCGCAGTAATACCTAAAGGGTAAAGACAAACAAAGTAAAGTTTTTACTCTCTTGTTAAAGTAAAGCTATGAACATTAACGTACTAACCACACAACAGACCAGTCAATAAACAGCTACCTATTAACAACTTTAAACTAAAGCGAACAGAACGCGCGGATTTTACAGATTCGAAACACTACGTTAATTATTTACCAAAAAATTTATTCATAACCGGACGCTAACCATAATAATAATACCTAACGAGTAAAGACGAAAAAAGTAAAGTTTTTAGACTCATTTTAAACTCCGCCCCTTTCAGAAAAATCAACTCTAAACATGAAAAATGATTTAATGCTTTAACCAGTTTGCATAAGGTTGATGCATACTTATTAGATTTGACCCGCTGCATGAATACACAGCAATGTAGCAGTCGCCATCGGTTTACGATTAAATATAAATGACACACGTTGGGAAATAACGAAACTCCTCGTGAAAGATATCAACAACAAGCGTAGAGGTGCGGGGAGATGTCTTCGTATCAACACTGCGAAAAGCTATCCTACTGAAGAAAAGTGTATAAACAACCCTTAAATGTTAATAGAATTTCTTTCTTTCAACCAATTTCAGAAGAGAAGTAAACAAGAAATACGACGTACGAATGAACCATTATCAGTTCAAAAGGGCTATATAGTCTCGTTAGACAACAACAAACAACAACATAACATAGTACAAAAATAAGTTCTTTATATACTAATCAACGAGATAATAGCAACGTAACATTGTTTTCTAGCATAAATACAAGCTAACATAGGCATTACCAGAACCATTACCAGAGCGGGCTTTGGGCCTCAGCCCGAAGGGCTGAGCCTTACCCCTCCTTCGGGAGGGTAAACCACTACACGCCTCCCTCGTCGGTGAATCCCCCTCGCAGGGATTCACACCTTTCAAGTAGCGGCATCCCCTGGATTGTTCTCTTGGAAGGTAATGTGTTGCTTTAGATACTCTTGGTTAATTTGAAAAACTGTTTTATGCATCATGTAAAGCATGAATGATATGATATTATACCCAATCGATAGCATTTATGACAAGCGTGAAATAAACACTGATTTGGTTAGAGAAATGATGAGTTTTGTAAGATATTACGTGTTTAATCTGACGATGATGTGTTAGAAAACGTGACCTAGGTTAAAGTTTTTTGCTGAGTAATGTTACGTTTGCCCTAGAATTTTGCTAATGCTACGAATATTCATACATCGATCAAATGACTGTTATAAACTTCAAACTGATGTAGACTAGGTTTGAAATGAAGCTAGGTGGAGGTTGTGGACAAGTTAGTTGTGATGGTTTCCTGTGGTATCTTGTAGATTGGTCACTTTGCTAAGGGATTGTTGTTAGATAAATACGCGTTTACTGATTGCCTGATTATGCGCGGATAAAGGGGACAGATCGAGTTTGTATGACCGCGTAGCTACTTGTACCTTGCATAAGTAGGGAATTTTTCGGATGTTAGAGGAATATTCATACGCGAGTATGTTAGGTTGCAATATTGCTACAGTAATATTCATTAGGTTGGCCTGGATACTGGATAATGTCATGTGTGGTCGCCGGGGCAGAGGGCGTGATAGCAGTAGGACCTATTTATCTGCGTCTTTTTAGGTGGTATTGAGACTATGAAGTACTTTCGTTGGTTGAGCACATTATTCGTGAGGTCAGTATATAAAGATAACTTATTTTATCGGTTATGTTTCACGTCGCGCGACAACAATGATTATGCTTCAGCGCTAGAGAATATGTGACTCATGAATACAGATAGGGTTCAAGAACGAATATAGTAGACTTCGACAGGTGGGTGGTGTCATTGAGCGTCAGAGGCGATCTGCAGGATGAGCGGTTTGATTTACTATTTTACCTATGTACTCCTGTTACGCTGCTTTTTAAGAACGAGTGTAAACTATTCACGTTGCTTCACTTGTGGATATTGTTTAGTCAAAGAACTGACTTTTGTATGTTATTCGTCAGGCATAAAATTGTTGATTATCTTCTTGTTATTGGTGGTTAACAAACTTGTTATGTGTGTGTGCAATCTATTCGCTGGGATTATGATATTTAGACCAGGTTATGTGATAAATTTGTGTTAAATATACGAATTTGATGTAAAACATTGGTTACGTTAGCATTATATTTTCATTGTCAATATGATGATTAGACAGGTTTATTGCTTAAACTTTGTATATAATATATAGCGAAATTCTAAATGTGTAATTATTATACATTGCAGTCTATCGTTATGGACGCATATGCCCCTTTGAAATTAAAGTGTGAGATAGGCTTACGTTTGTTTACGATTGTTTAGCGTAGACTTGTACTTGCTGTCTAAGTGCGGAGTTTCTGTTAAAATCTGTTAGAGTCTTAGTCATTTGTAGTCCTATAATGTATCGGCTGATGTGTAGGCTTGGTCGTTGTGACATTGTTTCATCCAGTTCTATAGTTACGACGACTGTTTATGTTATTTTAGCTCTATAATTAGATCATGTAAAAACGTGTTATACGTTTAGATCATATATTCGATGTGTTAAGATCATATATAAAGGGAACTATAATTTTTGTGTTATGTTTGGATAAAACTTTGTTAATGTTTACAGTTTATTCGTGGTCTGCAATGATCAACTACCTGACGCAAGGGGTTTGATGTATACATTGCATTGTTAAATATTACGTGTGTCAAATGTAAAATATAGAGCACAGTTAAATGAATTCCATGCTATGAGAGGATACTGCGCTTGGAAAACAAGTATGAACTTATGTGATGTTACGTATTGGATTGCAATGTAGTTTACTTCTACAGGTGTGCTATTATAGGGTGGTAGGAACGTCTCTTCGCTTAATGTTAACCAGTTCATTAAGTGTCAGTCTGTCTTCGATCCTAGGTGGCTATGTGGAGGTTCATGATCGCATCATGTTCGCCTTACATAATTTCTGTCTTAGGTAAATATGTACCTATCTGGTAACTAGCTCATTGTTAGGCTTTATTAATACCGAAAAAGCCTTGTTTTTTCAGGCATATATTCGATTGGTTTGCAAAGTAAACTAAGAAAGAACTCATTTTGTGCTATTGATTTATAGAAAATGTTATTATCTCGAAAATGCACGGTACAAAAATTCAAATTATGGATTTAATGTTAAAATAACATGATATGTTCTATGGCAGATCTATGCTAGGAACAAAGTAGTGAATAGGTTAACGTTTCGTGTGCGCTGTGCTAGTTAGCCTTTAGTTCGAATGTTTAGTAGGTTTTATTCGTGCGGTAAGGTTGTGTTAGGGTTTTGGTCAATGACGACTGATATTCTTGTTTCTTGTAATGCTATGTATAGCTTTATATAATTGTGAAAACAATGTTACGTTAGGTATATTCGTTGGTTAGTATATAAAGGAACTTATTTTTGTTACTATGTTATTGTTTGTTTGTTTTGGTTGTCTTCAACGAGAACTATATACCGCTTTTGAACTGATATGGTTCATTCGTACCGTCGTATTCTGGTTTACTTTCTTATGATTGGCTTGAAAGAAGAGAATTCTCAGTACATTTAAGGGTTGGATTTATACACTAGTTTGCTTCAGTAGGATAGTTTTCGCAGTTGTGATACGAAAGACATCCCCTCGCATCTCTACGCTTGTTCGTGATTATCGTTCAAGAGAAGTTTCGTCATCGTCCCAACGATGTGTCAAATTTTATAATTTACATCTGTAACATACGAAGTGCGCGATCCGACCGTAATCTCGCCCTGTTCGGTAATCCTGCACAAGGCAAATATTAATTAAGTATTTGATCATTTATGCAAATGGTTAGTCAAATGCATACACAGACTCATATTCTTTCATCGTCTATGAGAGTATCTATGTGCATATTATCAGCAAAAGGGCGAGAGTCTAAAGAGAGAGATAAGAACCTAAAAGACTTTACGTGTGGGTCTTTTACTCGTCAGCTGATTATGATGGTTAGGGAAACTTATGATTGATACTAATATTTTTGGTACAATATTACTATGCTAATGTTAAACATCCCGCGTTATGTTCGCTTGTATTGACTAATGTATGGTGAATGGTAGGCTGTTTATTCCGTCTGGTGTATTGTGTTAAGTAGTTATGTTCATAGTTTAGCGTTACGAGAGAGCTAGGAAAACTATTAGCTTTGCTTTGTCTTTTACCCTCTTTAGTGTATTAAGAATCAGATTCTCAGCTCAGAATGGATATCGACTATTACGTCATGGCAGGCAGCTATCCGTGTGAACGGTGTATAGTGATGCTAATTTTCGTATCTTGCATAAATCCTCTGATTATCATATGTTAATGTAAGAATTAAAACTATTGTTCTATGTGTGGAGAATATGTTGATATAAAGTCGCAGATATGGATTATGTTCATTGGTGGCCTTGTTATGTACTTTTCACTGTTGATACAAGTTTGGGACCCGTCTTGTGCCTAATTGTTAGTCAGTATATTCTTGCTTAAATGATGCTAGTCAGGTTTCGTCCTGTTTGCCTCATATCTTAATCTATTCATAGGTCTCTGACGCAATTGTATTAGTTTGTGTCTTTATATCTAGATGTGAACATAACTATGTCTACGTTAGCATCATACTTTCGCTGGTTCCTGTATGATAATTACACAAGGTTATAGGCTTAAACATTCTATTGCTTTAGTAATAGTAACCATGTTTATGTTGAAATATCTATATTACTACCGATATGTGGCTGTAATGCCCGTAACGAAGACAAGCTTGGCAGTTCCTAAACGGTGGCTGGAGATAAAGTGCTACGCGTTTCTATTGAACTGTGTATTGTTAGATAGTACGCACTATACTCAGCTCAAGTGCCTCGAGAGTTGCGACAGTGAGATCATTATGTATTCTAAACGTTCTTTGAACACGTTAAACTGCTTGGTACAGCTTGCAAATCCGTTAGCTACATGGTCTATATCTTGCCCATCCAAACTATCAGAGCTGGCCAGTTGGACTGAGCTGTGCCGTGCAGAATCACAACAGAGTTTTGTCGGATTTATATCTATTATTGTTACACTTCGCTTAGGACGCTCTTCTACGACCTAGTATGTTTCTTCCTTCTTACCCTGACGACACTGCCGTAGGTAGGCGCCACGCTAGCCTGCCATCTGACGCTTATCGCATCAGAAACGCAGTGGCAAGTCCCCGTACCATCATCGCCCTTGTGTCGCAGACATCGAGCTTCCAATCCTGCGCCGGCAGATGCAATTGGGTGGTCAGGCCTCCCCGCCCCCCTCCGCCCTCTTTTTATTATCACTCTCGAACGGGGCTCGGCGTCCAATCATGCAACGCATTTATATTGTCAACATGAGGTCTCATTTCGCGAGACTCAATGAACTCACCAGGCCATCGCTATCTCTGGCCTAAGACCTGTTGGACTCCGAACTTTAGCAATTCGCAGCAGTGGTTACAGGCTCCTCGTTTTCTAACTGACCCCGTATTCTCCCCTACATGGCGTTCGACGATATTGGATGCTTATACGTAGACGGTATAGTCAACTGCAGATAAATTCTATACGATGCTCGAGCGGACGAGATGGTGGTCATCAGTACCGCACGTGTTTGAATTCACAAAAATTGTTCTATGGTAATCGGGCGCATAAGACGCGATTTGATCACCCGTAGAGAGGCTTTAGATATATTGTGAACCCACGAGTCAAATTAATTACACAATGCAAGGTCAAAGTTTATCCGAGTCATTTAGGACACCCGACGCAGACTGCTTGAAACCAATGGTACTTTCGTCACATGCTCCGGCCGATGACCGTTATCTGACCTTACAACGACAACTGACCAGGGAGAGCATGGACGATCTCGAGCGCGCCCGTGACGCCTTTAGTCTACTTACACTCCCCTCGTAGCCATAGAATCGCAAAACGGACCCATCGCAGCGTGGGCGCTCTTTGAGATGCGGACGTAAGAGTTCGAGAACACTCGTCTAGTGGAAATGCCGGTACGCTCCCTCTCTGTATGCAATTGTTAGCTGTACTACTTACGCTGTTGTTAAGTGTGGAGACTTTGTTCAACCGTATAAAGTCGTAGTTTCATTTTGTTTAAGGCTCGGTCAGCGTGTCGCTCGTCATTGTGGCTTGGGTTGAATTATCATAGTTTAGATGATGGCTTAAGTAGAGGCTTTTATTATGTGTTAAAAAACTTCGTTGACGTCAACATTTATATCTGATTGCCACTCTTTGGTATAAAGAACGTTGATTTTATCGTTACTGTTTTATCCAATGAATGCATACTTAAATGTGACTTAAAGTTCAATAGTATCAAAGATCAAGTAGTCAAGGCATGTACAGGAGAGGGTGCCTGGAATGGTGGTTTTGACATTACTGGAATGTTTAGCTATCTAGGGGATGTAAAACGTTTAAATTTTTAGTAACGAAACATGTACTATACAGTGATCCGACGCTGTATTAAAAGGTGTAATGAAATAAAACCAATTAGATCAAGATGAATCATTCATAGATCAAGGGTAGGACAGGCAACGGGGTGTTCGGAATTAAGGTGGTTTTGCATTTAGCTGATTATCTTGCATGTAGGTATTGATTAAAATCACTGTACCCGTTTACCGCAATCTTTATGGAGCTAAAAGAATATAGGACTTTAATCAATCTACATCTCTAACGTGTAACAATCTCTCTCAAAGATATCCAGGTATGGACGGAAGGTATGGTTGCATAGTGCGTCGGTTCAATTTAACGATCTTTACCCTCGCACCATTGCTAGTCATAGTGCGATGTAAAAACTGTTTACTCTAATTTTTAGTAAAAAAGGAATATTGACCGGCTGAATCAAGTAATCCATTATGAATCTCAACTAGACTCACCCTAGCGCAACGCGAATAGATCACAGATTTGGACATGGACGGCTGGTTGAGTATGGTGTTCTTGATTTACTGATGTTTCTGATTATAGCTAGCTGTTAAACATTGATAAATGTTAGTAAAAAAGATTATGACTTTGAATCAATAGGATGCAATAGATACAATTAGATCAAGTAGATTCACGATTGGGACAGGACGGTTGGTGGGATGGTTGGTTTGATTTACGATCTTACGTGCTTTTTTTTATGTAACAATGTAATTTTAGTAAAAAAATTTGACTTGAATCAATAGACTCAATAGATCAATAGATCAATAGATCAATGATCACGATTGGATAGGAGGGTGGTTGGATGTGGTTTACTGATTTACTGCTTAGGGTATGTAAAACCTAATTTGTAAGTTTTAAACATAAAAAGAATAAGAAAATTTTTGATTTATTTATTTATTTATTTATTTTTATTATTTTTTTGTTTCTAGATGGTTCTGAAGCCATTATTTTCGAAGCACAGACCCAAAACAAATGTAATACGACTACTATACCAAGATTGTATCAATATAACAAATATTAATAAACTCGGACCGCCACCGAGCCAGCCACCGGTGCAGCTGTCAAAACTCCTAATCCTCTGACGTCAAAGCTTCTTCTTCATTCTTTTCCCTCCTTATTTCTTCCTTCGATCCTTCTTTCATGTGCCTCTTCGAGTTCTCTGGTTTGCACTTTCTGTGCTCTTTTTTTTATTTGGGACCCCCCTAATGGGGGGTCCTAGACACCCTATACGAAACCATGTAACCATCATATCCGAGCTCTACGGTCGATACCTTTAAGACACCACTTGTTGTTATACGAACTGCTTTATTAACCGGCACCGCAGTAGGCTCCAGCACCGGCTTGCCGGAGCCAATCATCAGATTCCAATACCCAACGTCTTCTCTGGAAATTACACTCTTGAATCCTTCACCAAATTTCAGCCCAATTACGAGCACCTTCGATTTTTTAAGAAGGGGTGGGGTGCCCTTCGGGGGACCCATGGGGACGTAACCTCGCTCTACCGACGAGGTTACGTCACTATCTAACACCCCTCCAAATTCTTTTAGGCCTGACTACGATAAAGCTCTAACCATTGTAGAATACTATCGTGAGCCGGATCGGAAGCCCGGGAAGTCGGAGGCCGGAGCCGGAGCCGGGTAGCGGCAAGTCGCTGGCAGCTGGCGGTGAAACACACAGCACACTGTTTTTTCGACTCAGAATTCGCCCTTTCGGGATCGAATTTTTCGACGTATATAAGAATAAAATTAAATATTAATAATAATAATAATTATTAATAATAATAATAATAATAATAATAAAATAATTAATAATAATAATAGATAAAATCATAAAATTCATAAATAATAATAATAATAATAAAATAACAACCACTGACAAATCAAGATATAAGTTCTTAGCATAAATAAACACGGTGGTTCCTCAATACAAGTTCTTATCAAGCTGGACGCTGATAAGAACGAGCAAAGCTCGCATTCCTAAAGTGGCCGCGGAACTCTTAGCATCACTACTGACGAGTGCCGCTCTCTAACCCTAACGTGCCCAAGCTTACTGATTTGTCCGTTACCAGTGTCTGCCAGAACACCGCGTAGGTAGGAAACGGTGAAGAGCACAGTTGCCACCAGGAATGCTATTTGGGATTTTTCAATGAACTAGTTGGAGTGCCTTTAAGGATAATGTCTGTAAGGATAATTAACTATATCAAATAGTAAATAAGAACTTTGGGAAGAAAAAAAAAGACGTATTATATTTTTGAATGTTATCGATAATATCCATTGAAAATGGGGAGTGCTGCAGCTCCACAGTGCCTATGCACAAACTGCTACCGACTAAAAGGTAAAGTACAAAAATCAGACCTTAACACGTAAATTAAATTTAACTACGTAACTGACATATTTATTTATTGAAGAAACTAAATTTTTAGTTTTTTACAGATGGACTAAACTGCTTTGACGCATATCAGATAAGAAAAGTCATATTCAGGATGCGGAAAACAGATTGGCCAAGGTAAGATTAGTTAGTTTGACAGTTTCCCAAAGAAGGATAATTTGTTTACAAAGCCAACTTCAATATTTTAATATCGGTTAGTGTAACAACCAATTTTAAGAGAGTGCTGCAAAATGATAATCGTCCGACAAAAAAATGGCTGAAAGAGACTAACCGGCTTTTCAAACTTTTAAAGTTAGTAATTCAAAATTTAGGAACACAAAGGTCCTGAAACTAGTACAGGTATTTAGAGACATATATAAGAACGACAGATATACGACATTCAAGACCTTGATAATCGATCGTATTAAGCCGATAAAAGAGGATTTGTAATTTATTATGAATATTTAACTAGTGTGCTATACTTGCGGAAGCTATATTCGACTATAAATGAAGTCAGTATATATGTAATTATATTAGTTATGATAGTATATAATCAGGTATAATAGATACTATCCATGCACACGATAAGTATATAGTACTATATATAGACCTTGGTATTACTATAAGTCTCTATTGGATAAAATACATGCTATAAGTATCGATACTACACCTAATCTACTAGACTATATAGTGATCATTAATGTATATATAAGCTACTCAGATTACCTATCAGACGTCTTATTTAGTATATTAAGTCAATATACTGATTTATATACTATATTATATATTATTACCTATTATTACATATATAATGTACTAATATTATATAATTTATATAACAGCGATTACATTACTTATACTATATATGTGATATAATTTAACTAGTAGCGATAATTAATAATACTATGGAGTAAAACTAAGTTTTCTTCATTGCTGACCCACTTCGATTACGACGTACTGATCGCATATCTAATATCACAGTTACCCTATGGCGCTATATACCTATTACTATACTAGCTACTACTCTATATAAATATTATTATATATACTATTATAATTATATATATATATATAATATATAATATTATAGTATATTATTATATAATATTATATACATGGGTATTTAGGGGGGGGTTACAGGGGAATCGAGTGGGCCATCGGCTCCCCCCCCGAAATTTCTAGACACTAAAAAGTTTTAAGTATCATATCTGTAAATAAAGAAAGTGCAGAGGCTTAAATTTTAATTATCGTATATGAGGAGTTGGGCTGTCAGGAACAAAATCTCTGTAAGGATTATTTGAAGAATTTGAGTCACGAGTAATTCGTGATGCTGGGGTATTGAAATTTCGCTCGTACCACAGAGATTAAGCAAGTTCGCCAAAAATACAGACGCCAACTCCTGACTTCCGCACCCCACAGACTTATCATTGCACATCCATTTTTATACCATTTTGGATTGATGTAATATCAGCATTAGAGAAAGTTTTAAATCGTAAAGAAATTATTTCATCCTTGCAATTTGCATACCGAACAGGTGTAATATGCCATATAAGAAGATAAAAGATTGCGTAACATATTACAAGGAAGATCTCGAAAGCTCAAATAAGAAGATTTAGTAAAAGCGAGAATGGGATGTTGTGGAAATTGGAAAGGCACAATCACATGCACCAAGATGTGAGTCCAAAAACAGCCAATATAGGATCCGGATAGTTCTTGTTCGCAGTCACACATGCTTCCAAATAAGTTGAACATCTTAGTTTGTAAATACTCTGCAATTTACCCGTGCGTTTACTGCGTTCAGTAAGGAAATGAAGCTTTTCAACATTGACAAACAACTGAAAAAACCTACTTAGAAATTCTATTGAAATTGAAAGGACTACTGGACTTGCCCTCAGTCGAAATTTATTGAATTTAATAAACTGAAGATGTTAATCTCGGAATTTTGATCACTTTCATGCGCCGGGGCGATTTATGTTAAACAAATTGTAGTAGGTACATAATGATTTTAGTACATTTAGATAGAATGCTCCCATTTTTTCTTAGAAACTTTACTTATTTTGGTCCTTCGTATACTTTACTATAGTTATATACTCATTTAGATATACTATATATACGTATATATATATATTAATATAGTGAAATATACCTATATACATATATATATATGATATATTAATATATATATAGTATATTACTATCTATATACTATGATAATATTATATAAGTATATAATCTGATAGCTATTAGCTTAAACATATATAAGTATATATATATATAATACCTAGTTTACATATATATATATACAGTCTATATATATACCTACTATACAATATATAGCTATATACTTATATATAGCTATATAAAAATATACTATATTACTATATAACTATATATATCAGGCGCGGCTCGCGTCCTACAAACGGTATATTGGTAGTTGTCATCTGGTACATACACCACACCACCCCAGTACAATATAGTATGAGTATGATATGATACTCCATATTATATTGTTAATGAGTACTTATAATCTAACTTACTATACATATCTTGTATTATGTCTAGGAAATAAAATAAAACTTATATAAACTATACAGTGCTATTATTATCATTAAGCCAAACAAGGGTATGCCAAAAAGACGAAAAACTACGACAAATACTATACTATACTAATATTATAATATTATAAATAATATCAAATATATATATATATGTACATACTAGATATATATATACTATATATATAGTACATGATTGTATATATACTTTTCGAAGGGTTTGAAAATCATAATAGTATATAATATTCATAACTATATAATATATATATACTATATAAAGTGTGGTGTGTGTGTATGTGTGTGAGTGCGTTTGGTTTCAAAAACGGGAGTGCACTCGATAGACCGATAAGAGCTTAATCTACGGAAGAAAATTCAAAAAAATTACAAGTCTTCTAAAAAAAGTTTTTATTTTTATAGCTGTATTAACTATTTGAATAAAGTAAAAGCAGGGAATTGATTTGCAATTAGTTAACAAAGTAGCCTATATCAATTTAAGAACCAAATAGTGGTCAATATGATTACTACCTCAAGGTTTAGAGTTATTTCAGGGCAGGAAACTTTGGAAAAAACACTACACAACACAAATATTCATTGTATTTACTTCTAACATTACAAGTTTTTTTCTTATCATTATTATGCAAAATCATTTCTTTAAACCAACCATGGAGGTAGGTGGAAAACATAATTATCAGTTCACCATTACTTACAGTTTTCGCCCCAAAAGTAATAGTGATGGATAGCTGCTACTATGGCTCAAACAGTAGATTGATTGGTGTATGTTGTGAAAGTTCATGGTCTTATCCCTTATGTAGATCCTAGAAAGTAATTACTTAGATAGCTCTCCAAGAATATGGGAATTCCCTTGAGTTACAAGCTTTATATTTGAAATAAAATTAAAAAATAGGCACTTGTTTATCTTCTACTTGTAATTTTCTATTTTTTATGTAAACAAATTTTTGGGATATGCAACAAATTGTAAAATTTTTTGAAAAATTTACAACTTTTGTTTAAGCTTTTTGACTTAAACTTACCTGCTTTACAATGTTATTAAGATTGTTTTAACTAAAAAGATAAAGTTAATCATATATTAATGAAAAGCTTTATATATTTTCAAAATCATCAGTAATTTATTTAAAGGAAGCAGCTAATGACTCGGGAGAAACTTTTCAGATTTTCTTTTATTTTTGCTTTATTCCTTTAAGTATGAGAGCTAACGTAAAAGAAGTTATTCATGATATTTCTCCCAAACAATCTAAATGTAATGATCATCACGCTTCCAAAATCCATCTAATTATCAATATATTTTTAAGCTTTTTTTTTTTTTTTTCTTTTAAATGTTTCTAAGAAAGTAAAAATATTTCAACTTCTTTACATATTCAAACATACTGTATACTGATCATTTGTTTGATTCTTTTCACTGTTTCATCCCTTTCTTACAAACACACTACATATAGCTACACTTCACAATACGATCATTCATATTTTTCATTGAATCCCTTATATCTTTTTCTTTATTCAGTCAGTTGATAATTTGAAATTCAATTCAGACAAGTTTTAAAGAACCCAAGGAACTTTTTTTTTTTTTTTTCACAAAGATTGTGAAATTGTTATTTTTAGCTCCCTATCATCCAACACAACTCTATTGTACCATTTACTTCCATTATGCATCTTTCTTCTCTCCTCTGCCAAACACGCACTATTTTCCTTCAGACACTTCTTTGCTATCTCAATCCACATTTTTCTTTGGTCCCCCAGCCAGTCAGTTCCTAGCACACTTACCACTACAAATCTGATTAACTAACCGACTATCATCTATCCTTTCCATTTGACCAAACCATCTCAATGCACTCATTTATTCTCATTTACATCTCTGTTCACACCACACAACTCCCTAACACGTTCTAACATGCCCCTAAGATTATCCATCTAAACAGATTGCACCTTAGATCTATACCTCTTGTTATAAACCATAGTTTCACCACTATACATTAACACCGATGTTGGGGAGAGGGACAAGTTGCGATATATGGATGGATTAAATGAAATGAATTATAATACTAAGATGACCCAAACAGGTAACCCCCCCAACTTACTACTTGAATATACAAGCAGCATCTAATGCTATTGATATGTAATATGGCGAGTCGAATAAAATGAATTATCGTAGGTTTGTAATTTAAAGATTAATCAACATATATAGTTGCTGGAAGTTCTGGGAGAATATCATGCAATCTAGCCTCTTCTGACAGTGTGTCTGGTCCTAATTATTGGGACCAACCCGCAGTCCTGACAAAAGTACCACTGGAAATGAATTGCAGGGTAATTAATAGAACAAACCCGGAGTGACCCTCCAGCTCAAATTATTTTTAATATTTAATATAAATTTACTTTTAGAAACTCTTACAGTAGTTGGAGTAATCAATCAAGGTTGACATTATACTATTTATTAACAAAATTATATTTCAATAAATCTTTTAACTTAGATGCATGTATATTACCATACATGTACATGTGTGATCAGAGATTAAATTTACAATTCTACATAAGCCAATAATATATTACAACTGATATGCTTAATTACACTATCATCATTTCCTTTATTCCTACATAAGCCTAACTATCCACATACATACTTTTGATACCATTCAAAATCCTACCACCAACACCATATATCACTAACACTTACCTTCCCTATTAATACTTACCTTCCCTATTAACACTTAGCTTCCCTATTAATCCTGTCATATGCCTGTTGCAATTCCATAAAACCTAAATATAATCTAGTATTTTTTCATTTTCTCAATTATTTGTTTCAATGTGAAGATTTGATTTACACATCCTATTCCACTTCTAAATGCACCTTGTTCTTCGCCAATTGGTCCCTCAGTCACTTGACGCACTCTTTCAACCAAAATACCAACATATATTTTCCCTACAAGACTCTTTAAACTAATTCCCCTATAGTTCCTGCAGTTCCCCTTATCTTCCATTCCCTTATATAAGGGTACTATTACTGCTCTCCTCCAATCCTTTGGAACTATACCCTCTACAAACGCTTTGTTACACAACTTCCATATCCACTCAATCATAATCTCACCTTCATTCCTGATCATTTCACCAGTAATTCCATCTATACCCGCTGATTTACCATTCTTCAACTTTCTCACTTTACCTATTACCTCATCCCTACAATACCTATTTCTTCTTATACCTTCAAGCCCACTCACATTCACTATCACCTCTTTATTACTACCAATGTCATTCGCATTTCTAAACGGTTTCCTCCATACACTCCTCACATTCCATTTCATCAGTTACGAAAGTGTCATTCCTATTCATTTTTCTATGAAGATTCCCCTTACTCTCTTTACCTTTCGTACTTCCAAACTATTCATTCCCCCCCCCCCTTTTTTCCCCCCTATGTATGCAACGTTTTCTTTTTTTCCCCCTTATATATTTCCATACACCTTTCTTTCGAGACCTAATCATTGGCTTTTAACACTTTCAACCACACCTCTTTTTACTTTTACTGCTTTCAGCACCACTTTATTCCACCACTCACTATTGACATTCTTACTTCCTGCTTTAACACACTCACATACTTCTCTTGCACTACTAACAAACGATTCCTTCATTTGCATCCAGATTTGTTCAGTTTCATCTTGTTCATATTCAACTGAATTATTTGCAAGTGTTCTCACATACCTTCCCTTTTAACCTTGTTCACTTTACTTCTCACTCTTAATTCTCCCCACTTCCTTCCCCCCCTCTCTTTCCTCTCTATAAATGCCCACCACTAACTTAATCTTACATAAAACAACATAATGATCAGATATTCCCATCTCCAACCTCCCTCACTGATTTAACATTTATCACATACTTCAGCGTCTCTTTCTTCACCAACAGAAAGCCAATTATAATTTTCACTTCCACACCAACTCTTAGTATACTTATGAATTTACTCTTGTGCTTAAAAATGTATTACTTATACCCATCTCTTTCCTCACAGAAATCAATCACCTTCCTACCATTCTCATTTTCTCCCGCAACCCCAAGGGCACCTGTTATACCATTACTTTTTCTGTCACTTATCCAACCATTCAAATCGCCCAACAATAATTAATGAGTCAGAAACCTCTATATATACTCATCCCATCCTAAAAATCATTCAGATTACCCAGAAAGTCACACTCTCCCTACCATCACCCTCAGGTGGACCATATGTTACAAAGACACATACCTTGACCTCAAAACTTATATATACAGTATATATATATATATATATATATATATATATATATATATATATATATATATATATATTTATATATATATAAAGAACAATATATAGTACATATATATTATTATATATATATATATATATATATATATAAATATATATATACATAATATATATATATATATATATATATATATATATATGACAGGTTAGCTCTTTTGTGGACACAACTGATGGTGAAACGAGTGGTATGGGCTCTTCAGTGGATGAACCTGTAGAATCCTCTACTGAATCTGCATCTGAAGCCCCATCATCTTTCCTTCAGCCAAGACAGTCTTCCAGGCCTATGTCCATATCCCCATCTGCAGTCAAAGTAATATTCCTTTATTATTATTATTATTATTATTATTATTATTATTTTTATTATTATTATATTATTTTTATTATTATTATTATTATTATTATTATTATTATTATTATTATTATTATTATTATTATTATTATTATTATTATTATTATTATTATTATTATTATTATTATTATTATTATTATTATTATTATTATTATTATTATTGTTAATTTTATTTTTTTTATTATTATTATTATTATTTATTATTATTATTATTATTATTATTATTATTACTATTAGTGTATTTATTATTATTATTATTATTATTATTATTATTATTATTATTATTATTATTATTATTATTAGTGTATTATTATTATTATTATTATTATTATTATTATTTATTATTATTGTTATTATTTTTATTATTATTATTATTATTATTACATTATTATTATTATTATTATTATTATCTTTTTCTTTCTTTCTTTATCTTCCTTCTATTTTCCCAAGAATGTGAGTAAGGTGCGTGACGAGCATCGGAAAAGAAAAGCAGTAGAAGAACATGACATAAGTCGAAAAGAAAGCCCAGCCTTACCGACCCCTCAGTACCATTAATTAGTAAGAACTCACCGTAGTCAGAAAATCCACCCTAAAGCTTCATGGGACATCGATGGACCCTCACTATGGTAGATCGTCAATGTAAGGGTTCATCCCTTGGCCCAGGCTGTTAAAACTTATACTCCCCATCCCCCGCCATTCACTCCTGCTATACACACCTTTCTTCTTCGCCTCTACCAAACTCACATTTCTCTCCTTCAAACATTCGTTTACTGACTCGATCCACTTTTTATTCGGTCTCCCAGCCGGTCGGTTCCCAACACACTCGCCACTATACATCCGCTTAACCAACCGACTATCATTCATCCTTTCCATATGACCAAACCATCTCAACATACTTTCATTTATTCTCTCATTTACCCCTTTCTTCACACCACACAACTCTCTAATAAGTTCATTCCTCATTTTATCAATTCTTCTCACACCTAGCACACCCCTAAGATTGTCCAGCATATATATCTGTAAGTACATAATTGAACATATTTGAACTTTGGGATTATATTTATTCCATACTATAAGTTCTCACACATACAATAACACAGGTAACAACATACCCTCATGTAAGACCCTAGCACACTCAAGACTTAGTCTCTTTACATTTACATTCTCTTTTACATTATTATTATTATTATTATTATTATATTATTATTATTATTATTATTATTATTATTATTATTATTATCATTATTATTATCTTCATCTACCTCCTATCCCCAGATTGGAGGTGAGGTGCGCATCATACACTGGAACAGAAAAGTAGTGGAAGAATATGACGCAAGTCGAAAAGTTATTATTTTTATGATTAATTATTATTATTAAATTCACATTTATTATGACTAGTTTTCTACTTTAGTATTTGTGATTATTGTTAATCTAATTACCTTATCACTATTGTTATTATTAGTTGTTACTCTTTATTATTTATATTATAAGCATTAAAATTGCATGTATGTATTGGTTATTGGGGGCTCGAAGGAAACTACTATATTTCCTCCAGCAGTCTCCTTTTCAAGCAGTGGACATTTGTACTATTTAAATAGTTGTATTTAATAGTATAGGAATCTGAATCAGTGTCCTGATTTATTTTTCCTTAAAATCCTTATTATGATAGAGGAAAACCAGGGATATTTAGTTGATATACCCAAAACACCCAAATTTGCACCACTATCTTTTATGTGTCTGCCTTCATTTCAAATAATTAACTATATGGCTAGTTTTGGCTACAGTTTAAGGAACACAAACTGCTCTATGAGAACTTTTTGAAGAGCTAAAAGTTCTCTTTTATTCATGGGTTCTATGATTTCGCTTTCTAATACATTGCATTTCTTGAGAAACTCGTAAGTTTAATTTCATTTCTGTATATAGACCATAAAAGGCTGGTTGTAAAAATGAAGTTAAGGCTACCATTATTGACAATCAGTTAAATAAGTTTTTTGCAACTTTTTGTAGTCTTCTGACAGTAACCTGGAAGCGAAGAACATTGTAAATGATTCTTGTCTTTCAGTGGAGTTTTCATTTGTTAATTTTGTTGTAGTTGAAGGATTGTTATTGTGGCTTATACATATAATGTTATTCATATGTCACTTGTAAAATATTCTAAACACTAAATTTGGCTTGGGGCTTAATGCACCATTTTGAGAAGGTCTTTTAAATTAAAAAATTTGAATTGTTGCAATATTTTGGATTTAAAAGTAGAAGTTTTCTGAAAAATAATAAAAAAGATATTGGCAGTAGATTTTTGAAATGGAAATTATTAAAATTTGTAGTGAGATTGGAGTCAGTCAGTACATTTTCACTAACTCCAACTAAATAACATAAATTGACTCCAACTTTACAACTTTAAAGAAAACGCGCATCACTTTTTGACTGAAATAATGAGTAGATATTTAAGCCTATAGGTATGGCACAATTTATTTTTTTTAAATAAAAAAAATGGATTTAAAATCTTCATAATTGAGGAATAAGTTTTCTCTGAGGTTTAAGAATGTTATTAAATCTTATGAAATAATAAAATTATTATTATTATTATTATTATTATTATTATTATTATTATTATTATTATTATTATTATTAAAGCAACTCTCCATCTTTATATAGAACCACTCTTTATTCTCTCATTAAGCTTATAAATTATTAACATAAGGTGAACTATAAACGAACACACACACGAGCATTTTTTATTGCTTTACTGCTTCACAAATATCTATCAAGCCTATTTTTACTAGTTGATCTTTATTATTTTTATTATTATTTAGTATTAATATTAATACTAATGTTGATTTGATATATTTCAGAAAAGAAGAGGTGGCTGGCCAAAAGGCCGAAAGAGGAAGCCCGAAACCCCTGGAACAAAGACTCCAAAAGCCCCACAGACGGGATACATTTTTTTCCTGAGTGAACGTCGAAAGTTTTATAACGAGACGCATCCGAATCTTCGTTCTGCTGAGGTAGGCTTTGGTTATATCTTCAATTTGTATTGGTGGGTTTTGGTCATGTTTACATTTTGGTTGATTGTATCTTCAATTTTTTGAGGCGAGTGTTTTTCGAATCATCAAGGTAATCTGTGGTATAATATTTCTTTTTTATTTATCGAGGTAAGCATTAATTGATTCTTTTGTGGAGATGAGTGAGTCTTCGCGGCAACTTTAATTTTTTTTGGTGTGATTTGGCAAAATTCTCAATTTGTCAAGGGGATCTTTCATCAAATTTTCCTTTTGTTAAAGTTAGCTTTGGCTGAATCTTCTTTTTGTCTAAGTGAGCTTTAGTTCAACAAATAAATAACTTCAGGCTCATTCGCAACTAATCTATGTAAATAGAATTATAGAATCTGTATTTAAAAATATTTTCCGTTTATTAAAATTGTAGTTATTGTCTTGAAATAAAATTATATATAAAAAATTTGGCTTGAGCAGAATCTTGGATTTAAATGGTTCTTAATGGCAAAACCAGCTTAAATTTTTGTTCTTTTGTTAATAGAGAATGCTTTCCTCTGTTAGTTTTTTTTTTACTCGATATCTGACCCACACCCATCATCACTTTTTATTTTTAGTCGTCAATCAATGATACCTTGCTTCAATTTCCACATGATAACTCACTGGTAATATATTAGCTATCGAGCGTTACCATCATTCTTCTTTATATTTATAGCCTTTACAATTTTAGTATGGTTCAAATGAGAAAACAAGAATATGGCTATTTCTCTTATTTGTTATACTGTATCTCCTTTCTTTCTTACTAATGCTTTCTGACTTTCTTCAAAAATTCTCACATAAGACTTTAAAAGCTCTTAGCTTTCGTAAAGTTATTTTCATAGCAACTTGACAATAACCGCTTCAAAATCAGAGTTGAAATAGATTGACAGCGTTAACTGTTAAGTGATGCGAGAGAGTTCGAGTCGCGGTTTGGCTACCTGAATGGACACCAAAAATTGCTATCAGTAGGAGAATTCCTGTAATATTTAATTTTAGTTTAAGGCATAGTAAATAAATTATTCTAATTTCAATAGCAAACAAATACAACAGAATAATCTATTATAACAAACAAAATAACACTCTCCCTCATGATTATAGCATGAAAAGGTCCGCGCATTTGGATGCGAAACCACATCCACGGTGACTAGAATTTCCATATGTGTTGACCCGAAGCAGTTCTTGCTATCAAGCCTATATAATCTTGGCACTCTAATCCACTTGGTTAAGAAATACATGTAACACAATTTCCCCCAACCAAGACCCTACTGCAGTAGATAATGAACCTCCTCAAATTCTTTACTCTACCTAAATTCTACACTTTTGGGTTTTTGGATATTGTTTGTATCCTGTACTATGTTGTTTTCATTTTTGTTGTTCGAGTCGCTTGTATTGTGGATGTCTGCTGGGGCATATTTTGTCACCCGTGGCGAGGAGCGTTTCTTTGCTTTTACCCCCTCCGTGGCCTTTTGACCTCATACAAAACTCATAATTTACCATAACGATTTTTTAACGACTATTATACGCCCTGCTTTTTTTTCTCTTCACTTCTCGCCCTCTCTACGAGCCCTCTTAGCAACTAGAGCCACTCTTGCCTCTTGTCTGCGCCAGGGCCCCGCTGGTCTCGCCTTCCCATCCTCCTCCTCCGTTTCACTTTCTCCCCCTATCCTTTCAATATGTTCCTTTATAAGAGTCTTGCTGGATGATCCAGTGCCATCTGACCCTCCCCTCCTCCTGTACAGTATCGCTAAATCATACCTTCTTCTCTCACTTAGCTTTTCTGTGGCTTCCCCTGTTTCAGTACTTCTCAACACTAACGCCTCCTCTTGTGCTCTTCTGACGTACATCGTTTCAAGTCACTGTACCTCGATTTTCTGGCTTTTCTGATCTCACGTGTCTTTTCTCCCTGTCGCCTGGTTCTCTTGGTCTTTCTCATGCCTAGTCTTTCTTTTGCGGTCTCCTCTACTTTAGCCGGGTTTCCTTTTGTATCGGAATACCATGACAACCATGCAACCCGGTTGGGGTCTCCTCCTCTTCGTATTGATTCGGTTTAGGAGCGGCCGGACGAATACCTTTCTCGCACGACTTCTGAATTTTGTCCAGCTTCTTTCGCCAAGGGGCCTCTCCATTCCCGCCCTTCCTCCCGCTTTTTGTTTTGCAAGAGTTTTGAGCCCCCCCCCCCTTTCTATACCCTCTTTTGCCTCTGTTTCCCAACTCGACTTACTCTATTCATCTCTCTCCCCCTTCGTCTCTCGGTCCTTGCTCACCCCATAAATCTTTCATAATTTTTCCTCCATTTCTCATCACAAGAGCTTCTACTCTGGTCCTCTCAGCACGTTTTATTTACTGGCCCTATTATCTTCGGGCTGCCTCTTGTGACGGGGTCATTGCTCTACGTTAGCTTCTCCGCTACCTCTACTGCGTGCGCTGCTTTGGAACCTCGTGCTCTAGCATTTCAGCTTCTTAGAGTTCCTACCAATGGGGACCACGACAATCTATTGGAATTTAGAGGAGGGGAGTTTATTGATTGAGTGTAGTCACGTCGCTTTGTCCTCGTTGGTGGGTAACAGACTGGCGGTTCCTCTCCTTCTTCGCTCATCTTTGTTAACTAACTCGATTCTACTGTTGCTCGTGCTTTGTTCTCCTGCCCTCCCGCGCTCGCGCCCGTGCGTCTTGGGCTGTGGGCCACAGATTCACTCCTTCTCCTCTTCTACATCTCTCTCATTTCTTCCGCGACATGATTGTTGCTCCGCGTCTCCACATTCGTCTTGGTTTCTCAAGCTCGCGGCGATTAATCTTCCCGACCACGTTGGCTGCCCTGCATTTGTTCTCTCCTGCCATTTCTGCTCTTGCCACACCTCTCACTCAACCCTTCTGTCAATCTTCTTTCTCTTCATGTGCAGATAGTGGTTCTGTTGCTCATCTTCCCTGCCAACTGGCGCAGCGTGCTTCGCTCTCTCTCTTTCTCTCTCCATTTCCATTATAAATTACTCCTGGACCGATTCTGGCCTTCCTTTCTCCTCCTTCTCTCTCGGTGTCCTCTGCATATACATTGCACCTGTCATATCCTTTTGCTCGAGTGTGGCCTGGCTTCTGCATTCTGGTGGGAAGGCGGCGCGTGGGCCTTTCGCTCAGATTCCGGTTTTGCGGGCGTGTGCTTCCGTGCTGCTCCGGTCGTTCACCAAATCTCTGTTAATCTGCACTTCTTTATTCACTACTCACTTTACTTTACCATCCGTGTTGGACGTTTGGGTGTGGTGCGTCTTACGTCACACCCGGCCGCGCTCTGCTACTTCTCCACTTTCGCACGTCTCTGCTCTCCCTTTGTCTTCTTCTCAGCTCTTTGCCATCCTTCTCCCCCTCTCTTCTTGACATTTGATTTTGGATCGATGGGTGTCCTTTCTTAATCTTTTCATAGACTCGTACGGTGTTTTTTCGGTTCAAGTCTTCGGGGGTGTCAGACACTGCGCTCGATATCTCTTTTCCCTTTTTCCTTTTTTTGGTAAACCGAAGTTCACTGATTATTACACACCACTATCTTCGGCAATTTCCGGCGGCTGACTTAGCAGAGTGGTGCGCTCTTGTAATCTCAAAATATATCTACACGAGCCTTTAGCTTCCTTAAGGTTATGGAGTTCCGGATCGGAAGATAACGGTTCTCACGGGCTATCTCTTCTACACCTCATCGACTGGTACCGACCCATGGCGCTAAATATTTTGAGCTTTTCCTATTCTATGTTCTATAGCGATTTCCTTTTTTCCTCTCGCTTCTCTTCCGGCTGTTCTTGCTTGGGCACGCACTCGCCGTTTCACTTCTTTTTCTGTTGCACTACTGAGTTACCTCGGGTTTGTCTTGTCTCCTCTTTTTCTGCTTTTCTTCCTGCTCTTTCCTGCCCCTCTCCCTCTCTCTCCTCTTCATGCGCCTAGTTTAAATAACTTATTGCTCGGGAGGATAGCTCTTTCCTTTTATAATCTCCTTATCCCATTAATTCTGTCCTGTTATCTTTTACGTTACTCGCATTTGCTCTCGTCTTCCCTTTCCGTGCTATTCTCGCTGCTCTGGCTCGACTTGATCAGGGTGGAGGTAAGATCTCTTACTTTCCATTTGTTAGATGTAGTTTAAAGAATATGTGGTGTAGTGGACTCAACAGAAATATCTTAAAAAAATGCATAGATTTCTCCTCACCTTTTCGCTTTGATCTAGAATAATGTTAACTTTTCAAAAAAAAACCACTCCCCTCACTCAACCGAATCCGAATTATATATCCCCCCCTGTGTTGGCCCTCCCTCTCCCCCGGTTGCTCGGGGGCCTCCCCGCCTGGCGTTTGTTTCGCCTGCGACGCCTTTTTTTCCTCCCTTCTCCGTTGCTGCCCGCTCTCCAATGGGTTTCTCGCCTTTGTCTGGATTAAACTAATAAGCTCCACCTCCTTCTGGGGCGGCTAGCGCGTACGATTTCCCACGACGAACTTTCACTCCTACGTTTATCGCCTCGCTGGTGGGTCTTCTCAGTTGTTGAGGAGTTCTGACTACTTATCGTATGCCTTGCATATATACTTCATCATGAAATCTTCTCTCCTCATTCTAGATCAGTCATTGTGACTATAAACTATATTTTCTATCTCTATCTCAAACTATCTCAAACTTCTTTATCACTTTCTTTATACTCTCTCTCTCATCAATCTTCATTACATTCCAGGCTCTTTCTCTCTCTCAATATTTATTACTAGCTCATATATCAATTTTTCTGCGCTTTCGGACTCTCCGGTTGTCCCTTTCACCGTTGAACTCTTGCTTTAATCTCATTATGATATCTCTAATTCTAAATTATTAAAAGAATCTCTAGCTTCTCGCACCATTATATAATATCAAAATTTCTGTTAATCTCTCCTCCTTAATCTCTCCTATCTCTTTCTATAATATGTACAAATCTCTTTCTGGAAAGTACTCTTTGTAATTGTAGTCTACAGATTCCCCTCTTCCCCTCTCTCAATTAGTGACTTTTATCCTTTACTCTTTCTCTTTTGTCCTTTCTCACTCATCTCTTACTTTTTTTCTTTTTCCTTCTCTCTATTTCATCTCTCTTCTTTTACCTATTACCTCTCGTGCGAGCCGGTCGCTGTGTTGCCAGGGGTCAGCGTTTTGTTGCAGGTGCCCCATCTGGGCGTTTGCTTCCCGTTTTTGTGTGGTAAACAGCTTTGAGCCGCGCACCGTGTGGTGTCCCGAGTGCCGTGAGTCCCCTCCGGTGCTCGGCCCTCTCATTTTAGTATCTTCTCCTGGTCTAGAATCTTTCATATTCTTACGTTAATCTTCTCTCTTTTTTTTTTCTCTATCTTTTTTCTCTCTCAATCAAAATTTGTGCCCCAGGCCTTATTTTCCCCTCCGCCCCCGGCGTTTGAGTCCCTGCAGGCCGCTCCTTTTTTCCACGCCCTCTGACGTCACCTCCCTCTCTCTTCTGCCCTTCCCTGTACCCCCTGACCCCCTTCTCGCCCCGCGGTCCTCTTGTACCATTGCGGGCGCTTTATGCTATCTTTCCTTGTCGTACTTGCGCGCTGCGCGGTCTTTTTAATGTCCCATTACCTTAGGCCCCTATACAGTCTAGGTCTAGTATGGCCGTTGAGGGCTGGTGGGGCTTGCGGCGAGCGGCCAGCTCGTGCCACCGCGCTTTGGTGGTCCTGTGGAAATTTTGGTTCCTCACCCTCCGCCCCTTTCCTCCCTGCCCGGACGCACTCCTTCCTTTTCATCTTTTACCTGTTGCCTTTCTCACACGCCCACTCTGTTTGAGTGTGTGTCACAACTCTACCCCTTCCGCCGTCCCCCGCTCCTCCGCTTCAGCGGCTACCTCCCCCCTCGCGAGCCGCCCGCCCTCAGCTGCGACACCCTTGTACTACACAAACGTTTCGCCCACAGAAGGTTCACCTCCGCACACATATCTTCGTATCATTCGTGCGATTGTCCATTTAATTCCCCACTACTACCACTTCGAGTTCTCTTCTCTCTTGAGTCCTGGGTCTCGTACACTACACCGCCTGGTTTTTAGCACTCTCTGGATTGCTCACCTTTCCCGCCACTCCCCTCTAAACCTTTAGTTACACTTTCGAACCATACTGGTTTCTATGTCTACCCTCGCCCCTTGCCACATCACACTTACTCACTGCTCACACCACACTGTCCCCACTATACACACGTAGAACCCTGAGTAGCAGATGGAGGCGAGGACTGCTCCTACTTCCTCTCTCCTCCTTGCCATCCTAACTACTCATCTCTCGCGGCTGCTGGGGTGGAGGACACTCACTTCGCTGGCAGCTCCACCACCTGACGCGGACCCTCACCTAACCCATCACCCTTACTCTCCACACCCCGCTTACTTGCGCACATCCTGAACCACTCACGCGTCGCACAACCCCCGTTATGCACCGCCTCCGCGTTCCCTTGCGAGTCCGTGTTTGCGTTACCCATCTCCCCTTCGACTACAGCGCTGAGTTCACCCCTTTTTTTTTTTTGACTTTTTTTTTTTTTTTTCCGCCTTCCTCTCTTCCCCTACCACGTGTGTACACCTATTTCGGACATACCTCCAACGGTTACCCTCCACCTTCCTCCCTCTTTCTCCCCCCTCTCTCCCTCTCCAGCTCCTCTTTACATTTTCCACACGCATGCGCCTCACACGGCTATGTCGCCCTCCGTCAGCGGGGCCCCCCGGGACCTACCGCCGTGGCTTCCGGCCTTTTCGCTCTTTGTTCTTACCCTTTTTGCTTGCACCATCCCCTTCCCTGGCTTTTCCTTGCTCTCGTCTCAGCGGCCTTTCTCCTATTTCAGGTTTCCTTCTTCCGACTTCTTCTCCTTTCCTCTCCTCTGCTTTCTCCTCCTCTTTTCGCAATTGCTGCGGCTTTCTCTCAACTTGTTTATCCACTCTCTCCTCCTTTCTTCTTTTACCTTCTCTGCCTCAGGAGACACTCCTCTTTCTTTCTACCTCTCCCTGTTCTCCGCGTATTCTACTCTTTGACCCTGTTCCATCTCCTCCACTTTCCCCTTCCTCCCTTCTCTGCACCTTTTTCACCAATTCACACTACTTCTGCATTCCTTCTCTCCCCGCCTATCCTTCCATCAAAGTTCCCAACGGGCTCCTCATCCGCCCACACCCACCCGCTTCTCTCTACTTGTTCTTCTCTGCTTTAGCCTTTTCTCCACATCTGGCCTCTTTCGCGTCTTTCTCTCTGGATTTCTCCTTTCTTTTTGTCTCCACCCTCTCTTTAACTCCTTCATCTCATTCATCTTCCACAAAAATATATTGGCCAACTTTCATTCTCCTTCCAAACCCCATATGCAGGATGCAGAACCAAATATTCAGGAGGCATTCTCCAAAGTCTCAACTGCTTCTGATGAGCCCTAACCTGACTTATGTCACCATTTTCATTCACTCTTTCTAGCACATACGTCAAATCATTCGACCATACTTGTTTCACCTGAAAAAGCTGACACATATTTTTACACCACATTTTGTAACTTTCATTCGTTCTTCCAACCATAATCTTTTCTTTAATAACCCAATCCCCTACTTTTGTTTTATGAAATTTTCATTTTGCTTTTCAAGTACTGCTTTCCACTCTCAGGCAACTGCAGAACACAACCCTTTTCATCATTCATATTTTACTACTATCAATTTTAGCAAAAACTCGCAGTGGAGAAATGTACCAGCTGGAACATGCAACGTGCTATTTACGCAATTTACAAGACTTTCCTAAACCCGCTGATCCCAAATCAAGTCTTTCTTAGTACATCATTCGCTTCAACATTTCTACTAAAGATCTTCAGATGATAGAACGCCTAAAGTTCTATTCAGCACTTTTCTCAAGTTCCGACGAGGAGTAAGGGGTGGGTTACCTTATAGACCGGCCTACTATACGGGGTTAAGAGGAGTTTCGATCACTGCTGATCCATGCTCTTCAAGTTTCAACATTCTTTGAACTGACGGTACACACAACGCTTGCTTTAACCCTAAAAATTCTGCCCTCCAAGAACACAAACACTCTTTGTTTTATCAGAAGAAATGGCAGTTAGGGGAAAAAGATTACTGAAGATACACCCCCATATAATCTTCAAGTTAAAAAAAGTAAATTTATTAGGGATATATATATATATATATAATATATATATTATTATATATAATATTATATATATATATAGTATATATATGATATATATATAGTATATTATACTATAACATTGCAACATTATTTTCATATTTTAATTTCTTTTAAAAGGTGGCAGTTAACGGCATACTTGATTAATGGTCTATACCATCAACAAAACATCTAAATAAACCCACCTTCACCATGACTCGTATTTCTAAGCAAACTCACAACACTCATAAACAGTTAAACTAGTTTTCAAAATGTTCATTCACTTCTATTTTTTGTAAATTAGGGGGAGCACAATCTGACTTTGGGCCACTTACGCTTCTGACACTTCTATTCACATGTGGTAGCAACATCCAGGAGTGCACGATATTAAATTTAACGGATATGGAAAAAATTAACATTCTCATCATGCAACGCAACTTTCGCTTCTCTTTTGGACTACGAATCAATGCTCTATGCATGACAATTACCAAGTCCAATCGATCAGGCATGTTCTATAGACATCAAGGACAACCAACCCGAAATTCATCCATTCGCTTCCATTATGTTATCCAAAATCATCAAGACAATCCTCATCAATTCATAAAACTAGGTGAATAATCCTCGCAATTAGCAAGTCATCTACTAGTTCTTAGGCCATTCACTGTCCCATTCTTACTTTCTTTACACATTTTTTCACTCCTTTATTTCTGAATTCATCCCTGCCTGCATTTCCAAAATAACTATTGGGAGTAGGACGTTCTTCTTTTTTAACTACTTTTCCATTCCTTCTTCTGGCGCGATCCGAGTCCTCAAAACCTCATTTTCATCTCTTGTATCCAATTCAATCACCAGCAAATGCCATATCTAATCTCTCGGATTCATCCATACAAAATGTTGCAATACATTCATCTCCTTTAATTAAAGAATTACCAACCATATCTACAACTAATCTATTCTCACTCAAAAAGTCCATGCCTAACAAAAAACAAAAAGGTAAATCAACATCATTCATTACCAAGCATATCTGATTCACTGTAACTCCTGGACTACCTACCGAAAATTTAATTTCAACTGCTTCAGAAACACTCACTTCATCCTGCCCTAAGCCCCGAATTCTTAACCGAACTGGTACTACTTTCAAATTACTCACCTTTCCTTTTAAGTCATTTACCACACTTTTACTTACTAAACTTAACTGTGCCCCAGTATCAATTAAACCACATAAATTTCTATCTTTTACTTTTAAATCCACAGTCATACACCTATCACCATGAAAACAATCTCTCCTGCTACCTTTAACTACACTACCTTCTACATGGACTTCACAATCAACCCCACATTCAACTTCAGATTCATACACAATCTTGTTTAATTCACCATCTGATTCATCCATTATTCTCTCATAATTCTTTCTCTCCACTACCCAATTATAATGACAGTCATCTAAGCATTGCAAATGTAGCACAAATATACACTCCTTTTTCCTCAGTTTTTCTGACTTATACACAATCGGTTTCTCACAACCATAATGTACATACACTGTCACTCCATACAACTCACTCACTACTACTAATACATTCTGAATAGGTTTAACCCCAGGCTGACACATACTCTCTAATTCTTTCTTATAATTCCTAACTTTCATGATTCCTAATTTTTCAGGGTGTTTAACACATTCATTCATAACTTCTTTTCTTAAAGCATTCACATTTTCTGGCAAATTACATTTTAAACCCACTTCCCTCAAATCCTCTCCAATTCCATAAAATAACTTTCAAACCATAGAGTCCACTCCCCCTTTACTCTCTTTGTAACTTTTAATTAACCTTTAGGCAATACTCGCAGATTCAAACCTGCTTATTCTCATTGCTCTAGTCATTCGTGACACATCAGCAATCACATTTAACTTGATACCAGCGCTGTCATATACAATCTATATCAATACTCACTCCAATCCTCTTTTGTTCTTGCAATCCTACTATTATCCACTGTTTGCATAGGGTGCAACATTTACAAATAGGAGGACGATGTTATGAAATAGAAACCTGCACAAATAATAGAAATGTTATAATTGGCTTCACAACAAAATCTAATAGCAAGACTACCTTCTCGCTCCTGGTTTAATACTCTCGCTTCTGCACTGTAACTGAAGGCTTTTTGAAACGCTACCATACTCTTCTAACCTCTATCCATTCACTTCTTGTACTTGTGACAACCAACCTCCCATGAAAATCCACTAGCATCAGTATATAACTCAAGGGGATTAGCATTCATACTATAGTTTTGGGACTAGCCCAGTTCCTAAAATCATTCACCACATGTCATTCTTTCAAAACGTTTTTCAAAAAGGCTCAAAATACATTTCTAATCATCCCAGCACACCAAAACGTCTTACCTTTCATTCCAGTCAGTTCAGTTAAAGGCTAGCAATCCCTGAACACCCTCTATAAACTTTCTTGAAACTCTATTCAATCTAAAAATGATTTCAACTTCCGCACAGTTCTGGGTCTCCGGAACTCACATACTTTTCTTCATATATTTGGAGATTTAGAAGCACCAGATTCACTCACAACATGTCCTAGAAACTCTACATTCTTCTCAAACCCTTCACACTTTGCAGGTTTCACTTACCCCCGGTTTATAATTGGTGAGGCGGATTCGCGGCGTGTTTGA